>VWZQ01003630.1:1421840-1561372 GCA_013397015.1 Myiagra hebetior
ATATGTGTTTACATATACACTCATAATAAAACATGGAAATTGAAATGTATTTTTTGCTACTGTATTTTTCTTGACTGAACTTGGACAAGTGACAATCTCCACTTGTTAAATCAAACACAAATAAATATGTAGGAGCTTAAAAGCTCAGCAGGTAAAGAACAGGGAATTTGTGAATGCGTATTTTGATTTCAGCAAAGTCCAAAATATGATTACATTTTTTCCTGCTAGTCACCAGTGTTATGTGATAAACATTTGATTTATACAATGGGATTCACAACAATGTATAGATCATAAAGATCTTAAAGGTATAAATCTTGACTGATGATCTGGCGTCTCTTTCCTGCACTTTTTGCCTATGCAGTCTCAGAACATGAAATCCAGACTGTGCATTGGGTATCTGTGTGTGTATATTCTGTGTGACATCGCCATGAGCTGGCAGTATCTGCTCACCATGATGTTCAACACACAAGGAATGTTTCCGAGTCTGACTAGAGTGTTTAACAGGTGGAACATTCCTAGATTTAGAAGGAGCTTCAGGATTGCAATACTTTCTCTCATTTTAAAGTACACTGAAGTGAATTCCTATCTCTTCTTTAAGTATTTGTCATGTGAAACTTGATGTGAAAAGTGTTTAATGCATGAAATGAAAAATATGTGATTGATGGCCCATTTATCAACTCCAACTGAGACATAAATAGAGTATCTCATTGTTTATGTGTGAATATCTCATTCTAAAAAACTGAGGTAGAAAGAAAAGCAATACCCCATCCAAAGCAAAGGTCAGCTCAAGTAGTCTCAGATACTAGCAGCAAAAGAAATGCCCTGAACAGACCAGGATGTCTACCAGCAGGCAGAAATCCCTGACATATTTCACAGGTGGAGAGCTATGTACAGAAACAAACAAACAAACAAAGGTTTAACTCTTTACTCACGCTTAATTTTCAATGTGGACCTAGAATTCAAAAACTTAACACTTTTAAAGAACCCTAATCCTATACAGAAGAAATCATGTGAGCCTATTTTAAAGCTAAAATGGTTTTCTTGACTGAAAAATGGAAATGATGATCTTTAGTATCCAAGTGTCAATGAAATGTAAGTGCCCACCAGATTGCTGGCCCACCCATAGATTATTAATGCACAATTAATCTACTAGGACAACTGCAGAGTGTCATTTAGCTTCAGAGCCCATAAGTGTAAAACAGCAACATACTGTGAAATTAATGGTAACACTTAAAGGTCCCATTGTAATTAATTCATTTGACATTCACTGTAATCACACTGGTCTTTAATGAATTCATTTGGCATGTGAATATTGCATGTACTTTCAAACGCACTAGAGTGCAAATCAGTGTTAATTGATGTCCTGAATTGAAATAGTTTCTCTCTCTCTGTAACTTCTTATTTTTAGCCTACTGTATGTTTTTCAAGGGTCTTTTCCTCAGCAAAATTTACACATGGCATATGCAAGCACATGCTCTTACAATAATTGCTTTAACTGGATGTTAATATAGCATACAAAAATGACCAAGAGATCACATGGTACTGAACCTCTGCAGTAACTTGTTCTAAGGCAGAAAGCTCTAAACACCACTGAACTTCGGTAACCTCCTAGTGCCACATGTCCTGTGAACATTTTCCATTTACTGTTCTCCACAAATTGCCTATGAATATAGTTTTGTAGCAGGAACTGGCTGTGTCTCTCTCCCTGCACTCAGTCTCTATAGCCGTGCATATGGATAATGTCTGTAATGTGCCAGCTGAAATTGTCTCCTTCCCTTATATGTAAGCACTGCTTCCAAGAACTGTGGGGTGCTGAGAAATTCCTCGTAATGTCACATGCAAGCAGTTAATCTCAAAAGATTTAATTCATGGATGGTACAACAATTCCAACTCAGTAGCTTGTCCTAGACAAAATACTTCAAACTGGAAAACACTTCATGCTAATGAAATTGTTTTAATGATATAATTCATAAACTTTCTGACTTATTTCCTCATACATCTACTAACAATCTTCAGATGTTCTTGCTTCCCAGAAAATTAAAGGAGTTTCAGGGGTGCCAAAGGAGTATCTGATGTCAAATAATTTCCTAAGTTAAACATTTCTTTTGACCTGTATGTAGTATATCCAGAGATCTTTAAATAAGCACAATCACAATACAGGACTATGGTGTTTGACATAATATTTGAGGGAAATTTGTAAGCCATTTCTAAAAATAGCACACAAACCAACCAAAAAAAAAAAAAAAAAGATTCAGAACGCCTCAGATATAATTATGCTTGAAGTTAACATCAACAGCACTATATAAATACTATTACTTTATCAAGTACAGGTAAACTAAATTAAAGCACATACCATAAGTACATACTTACTGAAAAATGCCTGAAAACTTTTGGTGCCACTAATATTTGGTTGCCTCAGAGGGCTTGCACTGTTTTTCAAAAAATACAAGATTAATGTTTTCTCCAATTCCAGACCTTCTTGATTCTCAATAATTTTAAAAAAGGTACCCCAAACTGTGACATAAAAAAAACATTTCAAGCATCTCTACTTGGGCTGAAAAACAAGTAAACAGAAAAGAGATTCCACTGATTTAATTTGTTTCAATACTACTATCTGCTGGGCAATGTACTTTAAACACACTTTTTTTTTTTTTCAACTAATGTTTCCCATAATAAGTTTCTAATTTTTCTTTTGTATTTTATGTTAAAGCTAGAGAACATTATTTGAACTTATTCAACACAGTATACATATTTTTGTAGTACTGAGTAACCTAGGGGATGCAGAATATAATAAAAATTGGAAATAATCTTGAAACTACTTCACAGAAATAGTATCAGAATAGCATCTACTAGATTCTTGCTGCTGACGTGCAAGACTTTTCTGTGATTTCACTGCCAAGGAAGGCCCAGTGAATAAAACTGTTTTAGAATGGATATAGACACATCAATCAGAACCACAAATCAAGAGTGTCTGGCCACGTAGTACTAATTAAAGTTAATATTTTCCTTCCCTCACTTTCTGTAACACACTCAGAATGATGAACACACCCTAAATGGAAAAGCATGATTGCTGAATCTTCATCACTTGTCATTAATATCCTGGAAGTAAAGAACATGTCTTGAGGTCTAACTATGTTTTATTCTATTAGTCATTATTTTATTTGAACAATGACTGAGTTATGCTGCTCTTTAGTTCAAAACTTTCCGTCATCATTTTCTTAATGACTTTTGAGGAAAGAACATTTCAATAAGCTAGCACTTTCCCATTGTCAAAGATCCTTCCCCCAAAACCATAAAATTTTCAGCCTTGTTTCACACCATCATGAAGCAGCTATTCATAAAATTAGGTTTGTCAGACACCTTCCATTCTCAGAAGCAGGCAACTGAAATCTTGAAGAGACAGTCAGTGAATTTTTTGTCATTGACCCTTTGAAAACTGCAAAATTGGACATGTATTTGGATATGTTGCTAATCGCTGGGAATTTCAGTTTTCTTATGCTAATGAGAGATTTGCTAAGAATTTAGAAGTTGAATCATCTGAAAACTGTATAGACCAAGAATGTTGTAGCCCAACACTGTGAAAGAGCCAGACAGTGCCTTCTGTATGGCTGGTTGCTTTTCTAACCATTTAGGGTTGTTCTAGGATGAGGTATGAATAAGGACAATTGTCTCATTAGTTCTTGGAGAGACAGGAAAAAGCTGAGAGAACAGTCTGGCACACAGAAGAATCAGGAGGACTCTGCATAAACGACATTTTGCCAAGTGGGATGGATTGTGGACCAGCCCTGCAAAGCGTTTTCACATTGCTTCCTGACTTATTTCTACAATGCCAGAATACAGGATACATGTAGACCAGTTTAGGGTGTCCTGCTCATTGCTATAAATCCCTATTTCCTTTGCATAGTGTCCTTTCTCGTCTATCTGGAACTCCAATTTCACTGCCAGGGTAGATGGGACACCCATGTTTCGGTGTACAGATGGTTTGGACTTCCTACATTGCAAACTAATGACAAATGTCGGTGCAGGTGTAAATTTGGTGTGCTAATGAGTTTGCTTAAAGTTCTTGTCTGAGTTCTATCCTGACAGGATAATACTTCTACAATGTGATTTACATAGAACTTTTAATTCATTTTGTGCAAAAGATGGGTAAACAATGTTTACTGAAAGGATTTCTACAAAACTTTCTACTTTCTTAATTAATGAAAGAATATACAAGAAAAAACATCCTGACTTCTCACAATTTTGAGTGTTTAAAATATGAACTTCCAAAAACTGAAAATCTGTACTAAATATAAAACCTCAGAGATAATGACAGCTATACACATCATGCAAACAAGCAAACATGATAATAATGTTTAAGCAATGCAGCACAGTGGTACTCTCAGCCATTCTCCAAACCGAAATGGAAACATGGTCACAGATTAATGAGATTATAAAATGAATTTAGCAAGCTTATTGTTATCTGAATGTTTATCAGAAACCTCTGAGGTTTTAAGAATTGCAAACCTCAAGGAGTGCACAAAGTATTCTACATGAGAAAGATATCAGCTTTGATATCGTTGGAGAAAGGTGGATGAAGAAATTGGATTCTTCCATGGCATAAATACTCCCAGCTCAGCTGTTAGGAGAATCCTCCATGCATAGACAACATTTTTCAAGTATGATTAAGCTCATGGTATTTTTCCTGCACCTTAACATGAACCATAAAATAATCATTTTAGGTGTAAGGACAGCATAGAATGCAGAGATTCAAATCAGCACAGATGCAATAAGAACCCAAAATATTTTCAGGATTAGGTCCACTATTTGCCTCTCATCCCTGCTTAACCAAACCCAGAAAAGAATAAATATTTTGATCTGTGGAAAAACTGTTTATATAACCACAAATTGACTAAGAATTATTAGATATTTGCTCTATGTTACCATCCAGCTATATCAACAATACAAAGGGCTCCACTGATGTGTATTGCACATTTTTGAAGTTAGCTGCTGCTCTAGAGCTAAAAATCCAAATCTAAATACAGAGAAAAAGGAAGAAAATAATGGTAAGAAGAAGCAATTACAATGTTCCAATTTATTAGATGAAGGACCAAAGGCCTTATAAGATAAAAATTACTTTCTTGGAGTCACATTGTATGTCCGCATTAATGCTTCAGTATTTACAAATTTTCAGACAGTGACAGAGCATAAAACTAGTATAAATAGTAAAAAAACCCCACAGATTTTCTATAATTAAGTACAGCATACAGTGGTGTAAAGGTTTCTTCTTGTTGGAGACCAAATGAACACTTCCAGATTTCTTTGCAGATTTATGTTGATTTGAACAGTCCAGTATCTTGGTAGTACAAACAACTACTAGATACAATTAGAACAAGGAGGGAACATTTGTAGGGGGGACATTTCCAAAGTGATGATTAAAATAGTCTATTCCCTCTTTGAAAATTAGTTTCCATGAAGACAGAATTTCAGTATTGTCAAATGGGATACAAAATATTTGATACTACTCTATATAACATTCAGGTTTTCTCAGTTACTCACACTGAGTTATCTAGTTCCTGTCTTACTGCTGCAACACCCTTGTGTTCTCCTTTACTGTAATATTATCCTGATTTCTACATCTTTCTTCCTGTCTTCCCCCTTCCAAGCAACCTTTTCTTCTCCTTCTCCCTAGTCCTCTCCACAAACCTCAGAGCGCTTTGCAATTCCCCTTCCCAATTACCAGAAAAAGGCATAGAGATTGCTTTGCCAGAAAATGGGCATGTGGATAAATACTACACATGGGTAGAATACAAGTTTTTCTCTTGTGCACGGGTACTCCTATTACATTTATGAAAAGAGGAAATCCAGTGGGTGAGAGCATAGAAGGCAAGGTGTTTCTCTACCTAACCTGCATGTGTGAACATCCCCCCTGGCTCCCTGGCTGGCCAGACAACATGCATGCAACCTGTGGGCAGAATGCCTGTAGCTGCACCTTCCCCCTTCTGCTGGCACAGCCAGGAGCCCAGCTCAGCGTGGGTGGTCGGCCAGGCAGGCAGGACACCCTCACCTGCTCCTTGGCCTTCAGAGAAGCACAGCATCTGTGCATCTCCTCAGTTGGTTTTCAGACTGGAGCTCACCTCTAGTCTGAATAGCTTTCCTTAAGGAAACAAATATGTGAGGTGTACATACCAGCTAACATCAGGATCTGCACATTTGCTGCAATTTGTTTAGCTCTGCAAAATGCAGCTGACTTTCTACAGATGAAGTTGCCAGAGATGGCCCTTTTATAAAGTAATCGGTTCAGAAAAGATCACATTAAGACATTAGACCTGTTATTAACTCCTTAATTTTTTTTTTTCAGTTAGGTAATTTTTTTCACCTTATTAAGAGGCAGGAGGAGTATTTTCATTTAATATTATCCCATGCTGGTTTAAATAATTTGCAAATAGGAGGATTACAACCTTGAACAGAGAACAAATGACTATTCTGACTCTTAGATTAAAGCGGACTTTAGAAATTCCAGTGATACAAATATCTGCCATGATTACTGAAGAGATAATGTTGCTGTTTTCAAAAGTTTAATCAGCTTCACCTTAGGCAAAACAAGTAAGACATAGTTGAGAAACAGGTAAACACTCTGTAGAGTTTGTAAAAATTATTATGTATTATTTCCACCCCAACCATCTGCATTATGCTAATAAGAAAGCATTAAACTACAGAAGAAAAGCTGATTTAAGAATAAGAAAAAACATTTTTACATGAAGCTTGGTAATTTGACATAAAGACAGTGGATAATAATAAATTACTAATTGTTTTTACGTCATCTTTATTGAAAGCGTATCTAGAATGTATTTTAGCACTGTCTTGGGAGGAATGATTTCAGCAATGCTTTATTGTAAAAATAAGTTCATAGAATTTCACTGTGTGAACCAAACCTCTTCACTAAATTTTAAACACTACGATGTCTTTTTCAGCCATTATGCCACTATAGGAGCAAAGGTACTGGAAATGTATGGGTATATATAAATATACATACATATATATGTATATATCTGGTGGGAATTTATGGAAAATGCAAAAGATGTTCAAAGGCAGATGACTATTAGCATAAACTGTACAGTGAGCTGCTCTGAAATATTTCTACCTTTTTTGCTTCTACGTGCATTGAACTTTTAAGCTCACTGATTCTGCCTTGGGCAGAAGTGGCACAAATTTTAAAATGGAAGGTAAAGCAGTCTCATCATTTGATCTCATTTATTTCAGGTGCCATTGAAGTAAAATCCCATGATCTTGTGGAAAGCTTTACACTATTTTGCTTATTGTAAGGTTGAGAAAGCATCTGTTATGCTCTAAGATAGGGAAACTGTTACACTCTCCTTGTCTTTGACTTGCCACATGCAAATACAAATGGAAAAGTCTTGTATTAGAAAAGAAAGATAATTGCCTAATTGCAGATGAAAACTATCACAAGCCAGGAATTGCATATGCATATGCTCTTAACTTATATCACATTTGCTTTCATTCTCCTATCACACTGATGTGCACGTTTGTGGGAAAGACTGGCAGCAGCAGAAGGGCATGTTAGTTTTTATTATAGTGTTTGTTACTCTAATGATCTTTGATGACAACAAACTTATTACTTCTATAAAGGAAAATATCCTTTGTTCAGTAAGAGAGCACTGTTCTCGAGAACACCAACACTATGATGATATCAAGGGCACTTCACAGACAGTAGTCAGATTTAACCACAACAAATAAAATTCCTCAAACCTTGTGCAATCAGTCTGTTTATTTTCGACAGCTAGAAAATGAAGGTTACTGAAGGATGTCCCAGTAGAAAACTACAGAGTGGCAGAACATAAAAATAATTTTTTTTTGGGGGGGAGAAAACAAGAACCCCCCAATTTTAAATTTGCATGATTCTATGCCATGAAGAGTTTCAAACAAATTTTAATTGAAATTTATTAAAATTTAGCTGAAACCGAAGCTGAAGTAAACAGCACTAAAATCTCAGGTTCCTGATGATCTAATGGCTTTGAAAATTTTAACATGGCAGTGTGTAAAAGGGCCATTTTTCTTAATTTTTTTCCATGGTGTTCTGTTTCTGTAGGATCTAGGGTTTGTAAATAAGCTGGATCACACCAAGGACATTCTCTGATACACCAACAATGTAGAAATGGCATAAATTACACTTGTCTTACTTGCTGGACTTCGGTATATTTTCAATAGCTGCTCATACGTAGCTTGAAACTTTACCAATGTTTTGAGATAAGGTTCCTCGGTTTTGATTATTTAATTAAATGATTAACTTAAATTCAATTTTATACAGAAAAGCTGGATAAATTCAAGGACACAAAGTCAAGGCAGTAGCTAGGGCACTCATCTGTAGTCAGTCTAAATTCACTTGGCAGCAGGAACAAAAGTAACAGGTGAAGGACAAAAGAAACTGACACCAGCAAACTCTGGAGTCAGAGTATTCCTCTGGAATTAGCAGGTATCTATTTAGATTTCTTCTGAGCTGGGAGAAAGGATTCAAGGAAATTGAACTGGTTTTCCAAAAGGTCAGTGACCAGCCCGATGATCAGACCACAGAGGAAAAACCAGGGTAATTTGGAGTACCTTCCTTTTCCTTGCTGTTTTTTGTTTTGCCTTTTGTTGGGTTTTTGTTTTCTTTTTTCCCTGAAATGTGCATTACATTCTGAGCAATTTTTTATTTCTATTAAAAAGTGATCTTCAATTTCCAGTGTTTCCTAAAAAGGCATATGCTAGAAGTTAAGAGTCATTAGGACACAGAAATGCTTCAGCTAACTTTTTGTTCTTGGGAATATTCATCATATCAGCCTATGGAGTCATTAGCAGTGTGGCTCCGAATCTGGCAGTTCAGGGAAGCCAAACAAAGGTTGAAGGTGCTGAGTCTACTGCTGCAAACTGCTAGGGGTACCCCAATAGTACACAATGCTTTCATTATGTTTTAACATACTAAAGGGTAAAACAATGACAGAGTAACAAATATGGCAAATTTCTATGCTGAAATCATGGTTATTATACTGACTAATCAAGCTGCTTTTGCAGATGAACTGTGCTGCTGACTCAAAACTAGCAACCACTGGTAAAGGCAGTGTAGGTGGAGGGTGGTTAGGACTCCAAACATTTTCTGCCTAAGCCTGCCTTTTCTAGCAAAAATATATCACAGATGACTACTGTTGGGAAAACATAGCTGAGGTATGTTATGTTTAAAAATGGAATCCGTGAATTTTCTGATGTAACTCTCCATCTACATAATTCTTCAAGTTTCACTACATTTGTGCTTTTCATGGGCTGCTTCCCCTCTATTTTATTTTGTCGTCTTGTGTATCTGGTTACACACAGAGTAACTCTTTTCCCTTCCCTGTCTCTATTTATTTCTTTCTCTACTAGAGATGGGTTAAAATTCTTCAGGTGTTGTATTTCTTTTCCTTTCTTTGGAAAAAGAAAAAAAAATAAAATGACCTTTTCCTTGAAACAGCAAGATTGGAAACTAATCTGCTTGTTACAGTCGAGATTTTGACCTGCCCCCTAAACTGCACGTTGACTTCTAGCTCTGAGAACTGGTTTTGATGGTGATGTGTGTCACTTTTTTGTAATGCTAATTCAGGCAGAAGCCATTTATCATTTCTGAATATAGAAAGTGTCTGGTGTGACACTGTGCTGACTTATTCATAAAATGATAAAGATCAAGAGAGGCAGTGTAGCTTAGCCTACAAGGACCTAGACCAGGACCAAAACATCTACTTTCTATTCTTTCTTTACTCGATGACTACAGGAAAGACAATTGCATTTTAATAGCTACCTGCTGGTAAAAAGAGTAACGTAAGAGTAAGAATAACTAATTTTTACAATAAATACTGAGGTAGATCAACATCTATTCTCTTATATCTGTATTTTATTTATGCCTTTCTTTACCAGCAGACAAAATAAGGCGTTGCTAAAATGAAATATTTTCCCCTTTTTCTCCTTGTTAGAACAGACATAATACCCCAACAGTGTACCAGCAGATTTCTCAGTTCCATGGCTTCTGTGCAAAAATCTCACTTTATTACTATGTCCATGCTTAGGAACACAGAATGACCAGAAAATCCATGAACAGGAAAACAGACAGATTAAAACCCTTTCAGATAAGACACCAAAAAGAAAATTGTTACTTTTGGAAAAAAATCCCAGTACATTCGAAATTAAGCAAAATAATTAAAAGTTTTAATAAAACACATGGAGTCTAGTTGAATTCTATAAGAACTATGATTTTCTGAAATATAGTAAAATTACTGAAATCCATGATGACCTTCTAGATGATCTTCTACAGATATAAAATTTATGGCTCACTAAAATTTACGTATGAGGAGTACCTAATACAAATACTCTATGATTACCAGGGCCAGAGAGATACACAAGGGCAGCATGGCAAAAAGCTGCAATGTCACTGCTACTCCAGGATGGTTTAGCAGCCAGTAAAAGAGATGCAAACTTAGTAGCAAGTGCTTGGGATGAGTGTGTACCCACATGTTGCTGATGAATTGTAATTTGTTACAATAGCTGTCTATCAAGTCAAAATGTTACTGGCAGAAAAACGGGAAGAAACAGGAAGAAACAAAAATCTGCTGTTACTAGAAGTTCATTATTTCTTAATCTGAAAAATTAGGGGATTGACCTAGATTGAGATATTTTATAAAGTGGAGAAATACAATAATGGCTTACAATGTTTTAGTACTTTGTAAATAAAAATATCATTTTCTGTGTGCAAACTAGATGTTAATACTCATTTTCGGTCACATCTGTATCTGCTCCATAGTGAATGACAACATATTGGATTTTCTAGTTAGATTTTTTCTTTATTTCATCTTCAGAGGGTACCTAGAATTTACAGTCATGTATTTGTGTGTATATACATACATACATANCTAAATCAATGTTTTACAAAGGTAGGCAGTAATTTCCAGTATACCTATCATTGCTTTACCTGAATTCAGATGTGTAGGCAATTGCTTTGATTACTGTCTTTTTCTGTTAACTTTTTCAAAGACTGAGAAATTAATTCATCTGTAGGGCTACATGCTCTTTTAAAATATAGTTCTGATCTTTATATAGTAATGTAATTTAAATTAGTACCTAATTCTCTGAAGTCCACAATTTAGGACAGCACAAAATCTACTGCAGCAACTAATTAAACACTTACTGTAAGGTTAAGTTTTTCATTAAATCAATAGGCCCCTAGTGTCAGTTACAAAGCCCTAATTACTATGCTGTAAATTTAGATTGAATTTGAATTAAGCACTGATTTCAATCTAACCACAGCACGTAAATATTGTAAATTACCAGAATTACAGTTCAATAAAATTGAATGGATTTCACTTTAGATAAACTAAATGCAAATGAGCCTAAGGAAAAAAAAAAAAAAAAAACCTGCAGAAATTTCCCAAACATCTGCACAAGAGACTTACATGTGCAGTCTATAGTACACTGCTTTGGCAAAGAGCATGCCAGAGCTTCAAAATGCTGCCACCGTTTACTCTAAAATGTTTTAAATATTTCATTATCTGTTCTGAAAATGAATAAATTTAATCTCTCCCAAGTGATCAAGTAAAATGATGGCTAATGTGCCCACTTACTGTGTTGCTTTAGTTTGATGACTGTATTGTTGTGCTAAAGCACAGTATGAAATCAGGTTATCAGGTTATAACTGGCAGGGATAAAAAAAAAGTAGTGCTGGGAAACACAAAACAACCCATTTTCAAGGCATGAATCATGCACTTTGAAGGCTCAAAACAAGCGTAAAAATTACAGACAATGGCACTCTAATCAAACGAGTGCAAAATTGAAAATAATTGGGAGTTTGTGGACTTTCATTCACCTTCAAACAAGCACTGTATCCACAGGATATTAATAAATTTGGGAAAATAGGCAATATGCTAGGTTACAAAGAAAATGAAAAATCAAAACCGCCTATTTTGAGGGTCATACATATGATTATTAAGAGGTTTCTACTCCCCTGCTTATGCTATTTCAATATATGCAGTAAAAATTATATTAATAGCCTTAAGATGTCCTTAAAATTTAATTAAAACAATGCGTAGTTTTTTTTACACTTAACACTTCATTAATACACTTAAATAGCTGAATAATAAAAGTTGGCTGAAAAAATAAAAAACCATAAAATTAATATTGTCATGAAGGCTCAGAAAGAGCATATATTAAGGAAATTAATGATAATTTTCATGACTGTGTACTTGAGAGATGCTGAACATAAACTCAAAACAAGAAAATAACGAAGAGGTAATAATAATCCTCCTTCAAGAACAACATCCACTATTCTCATTTCCACCAGAAATACAATTATGCCACCTCATTCTTTAGTACAGTTCTGGTTTTGTTTCTTTTTTCAGAGCACATTTTATGGGGTCTTTGATCTGTTCATGCCTCACAAAGTTAAACAGTGCCAATGCAGTTTGTAGGCACACGGCGTGTGTTTGATAATTTACAAGCTGACAGCACCACACTTTCTAAAACTCTTATTTCCTGTGAGTGTTAAAATTACATCTCAAACCACAGAATGTTTTAATGACTTCATGTCATCAAGAAAGGTAATAATGCTTCAGCTCAGCTTCATCAGCTGAGCATGGTAGCCAAAGGTAGCAAGTAATTTACTACATGTGACCTATGTAGGCTTTTCACATTAGGAAAATCAAACCATTCTCTGAAGTGCTCATCTTACCAGTCCACTGGAATGTTAAATTACTGACTGTAAAGGAAATGATGTTTCACAGATGTTTCACATAAGTTTGGAGTTTTGCAGAAGTGGAATGCATCGGCCAAGCTGCAAAAAGCCCCAAAGCAGAAAAGAAAAAATTCCTTGTGACCCTTGCCAGAATAGAAAATACAGTATGTTTATACCACCTACACCACATAAAGTATATTGCTAAATGTAGGAAGTATGTAGATATGTAGAATAGATAGAACAAGATATTCCCTGTGTGATTCTGCTGTGCTGGTTTCCGTGCTTACTCCTTAAGGCTTGGAGAATCGTCTCTCCTCCAGGGTGTCTAGGCTTGAGCAAAGGTAAGCAGGAAATATTAATGAGTGCTGAAATAAATGTCTACCTATTTAAATTCACAGAGGTAATAAATAGATGGCACCACTTGGATCTTACTCTCTAAACTGTGAATGATTTCACCTTGCCAGTTCTGAAATTTAGATGGAGTTAGGAAGTTACATAAATTTCGGAGGTACAGATGGTTTTGTTTGAGATAATTTGTGTTCATGTTCTCTAAAATTAATTTTCCATGAAAAAAGTCTGATTAGCTAACACATAATGAAGTGGCCATGCTATTGGCTTGCAGTTTGACAACTGATCAGTGTTTTAACATAGAAGAAAATATTTGGAAAAGTCTCGTAGTAATATAGGAGACTTCTTTCAGACAACAACTAAAAACTGAATTTTATTGTTGCATGGTTTAGAGTTTAATGACAATTCACAATCAGCTTGTTAACAAGTCTCGGCCTCTTGCAAAAATCTTGGCCACTTTGCATGGTGAAGAATTTATGATTGTATTCTGCCTTATGGAGCAATGAAATTAAACAAAAAAATTCATTTTTCCTGGTCTTCCTAAGGTTATAGCTATTTGGAACTGCAGTGTCCAGATCTGTCATTCATCCAGTTAAATGGAAGGCTGGCTATCACGCATACAAGTTTCAGTTCATGTCTGTCTGAGTGATATGGGAAAGGTGTAATTGCAATAAATTTACCAGTCAATGGTTTGGACCTAAATATGCACAGTCACCAGGCCACATAGTGTACAGGCAAACACTCTCCTGCATTTATGCCCGTATTTACTACCTGGAAAAATGACTGCCTTATGGAATATTTGAAGTTTGCCATTGTATTACTACATAATATCTGTAATACCTATTATTAGAACTGTACAGCATAAATACTGCAAAAAGAAAATTGTTTAAAGTGTGTATATTGAAGAACAGAAGCATGGAGTTAAAAAAGGGAATTAGTAACTGAAGACATTCTTAATGGTGTGAACCCTGGAGTGAAAATTTCAAAATTAACAGGTTTCAAATACTTTTCTTAGCAATTCATTGTTTGATGAATCACAGAACAGAATCTCAGAATAATTTAGATTGGAAGGGATCTTTGGAAGTCATCTATGCTGATTCCCTACTCCAAAGTAAAAGCTTGTTTCTCAGGGCTTAGTCCAATCCAGTTTTGAGTATCTTAGGACCCTCTTCCCCAGCTTAGCTCCTCCTGCATGGTGAAAAAAATACACCAGTTGGAACTTTTTTTGCTGCTGACCACTAACTCTTGTGTTTTTTACTCTCTAAGATGCAGCTCCATATTCTCCACCATGATACAACTGAAACCAGGAATTAAACCTTTCTCTTAGCCTTCTCTTCTGCAAGCTGAAGAAACACACTTTCCTCAGCTTCTCTTTATATATCAGACTCTGTTATTGTCCCTTGCACCAGGGGGACAGAACTGGACACAATACAGAGGAATAATCACTCCCCACAAGCTCCTGGTTGTTGTTGCTCCCCAGTATGTTATAAGCCTTCACTGCTACAAGGCAATACCAAAACCTAAACGTTTTTCATCTGAGCAACTGTGATTAATTGCCATTTATCTAGATGTTGAAAAAAAATGACAAGGCAAGTGACAGTAACTTGACCCTGTTCTGCTTCACTTACCAAGCACATGATTGTAGTTAGTAGTGGGAATTAATCCCATAATTTTTACTGCAGAAGACCTGTATGTTTTTAGTACCCCATCATTAAATATTGAAATATCTATTGGTAACAGGTAGTTCATAATTCTGTTTTATGATTATAAAGTCAACTGTTCACATTCTGTGAAAAAAATCTAGCTCCAAATATGAATCTTTCCTGAAGAGTGAGCATATAAAACTCCAACTACTGTTACTGGAAATACTAGACAGCATGCTTGGAATGGTTTTGGAATGCTAGCTGAAATTACCACTGCTTAAAAGTAAACAAATAACCAGCAGTCTGGGACAAAGGTAGCAATAAAAATACTAGTTTTACAATGTATTTTTTAGTAACAGTTATTTGAATTAAAATATATTTTAGCATAGGAATTAATTGAGCACACTGGCAAAACGTGCACTGATGTTCTTTTCTGTCAGCTTTGGGTTATATATGCATTTTAACATTTAACTTCACTGCACATAAAATGCAGAAAAGAAAAGTGTTCATAAAAATATACAGGGCATTACTTATTTATATGTAAAACCTTTATTCTATTTTGTTATTTTAGATTAAATCCCGTTTCAATTCTATTCTCTCAGGGAAGCACTAACAGTTTGAGCTCAGCGTGAAAGCCATCAAACACTTGAGCTGAAATTTAGATTGGGCAATTTTGCCTGGTGAAGTAGAAAAGGACATGTGGAATGGCAGAGAACAGAATGGCTTATGGAAAGGCAGATGTTTTAATAACTTGTTGTCTAGTGGGAGCCTCAAATATCTAAATTTAAACACTGCAATATATTAAAGTGCATTGCTGTCAGGGAGGGAGGGTACACTCCTTTACCTTATGAATCAGAGTAAATGTGCATATTTGACGTGAGCAGAGTTTATAAAACACATATTTTACAACTGAAATTAGAATTAATTGCGAGGTGTTAAAAGAGATTATCTCAGACAGCAAAATTTTGCTTAAGTGTGCGTTGCAAAATACATCAGGTCAGAGCCTGGGTAATAATGTTGAGTTTTGACTTGAACCTGTCTTGCTGTGTGAATGGATGAAACAGATACTTGAGATCTGCCTACAAAGATCTTTTTTGTTTCAGCATATCAATCTCCTGTTAATTCACACTAGGTTTGAAACTATATTTGTCCTTCGGCACATTATTGGAAGTATGCAATGAATTTACCCGCAAAAATGTCCATAGAGAAGCTGGAAACCTCCTATGTTAAGTTCTTTACAGAAAGAAGTCTCTCAGGATGTCTGGAAATAGTGAGTTACTCTAATTCACCCTGGCTGCATAATTTACAATCTGGCAGAATTAAGATGACTAGGGAAGAAAAATTTTATTAATAAGCTAGCTTCCCATATGTTCATGAACAACTGGGTCCTATTAAAGAACAATGAAGGCCTTGTCACTTGACTTTTGGAGATATTACACCAGTATTTATACACTGTTTTGTGACACAGAACTCCTAATTGATGTTGCCTTTCACATTTATCATCTCATATGCTGTCCCCCTTTTCTAGAAGTATCAGGCTATGTTTTACTTATAAATATTGAAAACATTCCAGGAATAAAAGGAAGAAATATTAAATAAATGCTATTTAAAAATATTTTTAATATTGAGTGCTTAATTTATGGTTTATCAGATGTGTATGCATTAAATAAAAAGACATGGAAACATTTCTATAGAATGGTGACCAAGTGAAATTGAGGGTAGTATTTTATGAAAGTTAATGACTTATAGACTATACTGGAATGATTTTAAAGGTCATAAATTTCACTTTGAACTGGTATTTACTTGACAGTAATTATGGGATAGATACAGTAAAAATATGCATAAATGAAAATGAAATCAAGCCTTGCAAGATTTGTGTCTCTGCACATTTTCAGTGGTATCTTTACTTCTGTTTTAGGGAGTGGATTGCCAGTTAGGGTTAGCAGGGCCTGTTGGTTAAAGAAGAAATAAAGACTGACTGTGTAAGCTTAATGGAATATTCTCACACAGAGATATCATTTCTGGATCAGGAAGTCCTTGAGACAGGTATTATTGCAGACTAGAAATAATTAATACAGAAAATTATTTTTCCTTTTTATTTTTTATTATTATTTTTCCTTTTTTTTTTCAACTCTTAGCTATGTCTCTGGTATGCCATGCTAGGTGGATTTCAGATCTGGCCATTCACGTTCTTATAACTCAGTGTTAATAGACACAGAGTAAGAGCTTACACAGGAATTGCATAAGAAGCACAAAAAAGCAGCACTGAACTGAAGCAAAGACAAGATGACAAGACCATAGAGGCTGAAAACATGTGGGAAACAGAATTTGTGACCAGGTTGTACAGTCCTCACAGAATCTATTAGAGACAATCTTTGAGGATTTATCTTCTTACATTAGCAAGAAATCTGTAGAAACTGTGGATTATAAATAGACCCTTCTTATGTCTTTGTTCAAGAGGACAGAGCTAACAAGGCTCTTAATGTTTCTGCACAATCTTTCTGTAAACAGATCCCAATCACTTTGTGCTGCATTGCCTGCAACTGAGAAAGCAGACTAGAGCCTCTGCGTGCTGCTGAACAGCACAGACTGCAGCTGGAAAAAAAAGCTGCATCTCAAAGCTTCACTCCTTCCTCTAACCCTCTTTTGTTGGATGAGAGTCTAGTGGGCAAGATTACATCCAATCCTTTTGTTTCAGGAAAAAATTGTTGATCAATTAATAAAAAAATTGAAGGAAGGAAATGTGTGACAGTTATTCTGCAATAATAACAATCGTAATTACAAGCACCTTAGTTAAATTAGCTCTGCAACAGCTAGGACTGGATTTTGGAGCTGCTTGAATAACATTTGCCCCACTTATCCTCCATTTCAATTTAATATTCGTAGTGCTAGAGTTGCCTATATCATCAATGTCAAAAACTAAAAAGTCTTATCTTCAACTTTCATTCCAATGCTTCAAAAGAGCTTTGAATTTGCATCTTACTCTAGGGAAGATGTAGTTTAAAAACATTTTTGCCCAGCTTGCTCCATTAATTTCTGAGGAAAATGCACCTACTGCTGTGAATATGACAGTTCTCAACCTTGGTGTTTTTACAGGATGTCCCTCCCTAGGGAACAACCAACACCATTCTGACTTACCCTGCTGGAACTGCACCTCCTGCTGGGTAATCAGCTACTGCAGCACTAAGGGAGAGACCTCAGTATGATTAACTGGATGCCCCTTGTGAATGCTAAGGAAAAAGAGAACTGCAAGTTTTCTAGGGGGGAAAAAAGTGCTTTTAGCAATCATCTGTTTTCAATTCAAGCAGCTAATTTACAGTTACATAGAGTTGCTCAATTACCAGCAACACTTAGTATTTTATACATCTCAGTAAGGTTTAACTTAAAATAATACTCATCAATCTATGAAATATATTTTTCTTCCAATTATTTCTGTGAGTCAAGAACAAAATTAATTTTGTAATGATTATCTGACTCAGGTAAAGCTGATTTTATATTACTCTAGGCCAAAGCCACTGACAAGGGCACAAAAAGGATTATTTTTCAGCAGTTTTCAGCTCAGCTAAATCAGCAGATAATGCCATCTATGATGCACAGTGATCCTGACCTAAAGCCCTCCTCATTGTTAATGTTTCTCACATCTCGAATATGCCTCAATGGCAAAAAAATATTCTATAGCCACCTTTGAGGATCAAGAAAAATTAATCTTTTAGAATTCTTTGGATTTTATGCTGTTATTTTATTTTAATTGTCTCCCATCCCAAATTGCACTATCACATGAACACAATATATCTTATATAGTCAGTGGTGGTAATTTGGTATATGGCTTTATTATATGCAGACCATAAAATAAAGATGCCTGTACTCCTATTAAAAAAAAAATATAATCAAAACCAAAACGCAAACCCCAGACGTGACACACATGAAAGAAAACTAGTTTCTCTGCCAAAGAGCAAATAAAGCAAAAAAGTTCATTGTTATTGACTGCTATTCACAACAAAAGCAGTTTTTCTTCATCAGCAACACAAAAGCATGTGGACTTTCAACTGAAAATGTAATTTATAGCTGAATTTATTGTTTGAATTTTTATACCAAGACATTTGAAGTGAATAGTTCTTGGCTTTAAGAGATTTTCAGTCATCAGTGAAAAGAAAAAGTAACTTTTTTTTTCAGAAGTGTTAACCAATCATTTAGAAACTATTTAAATTCAGTAATTTTTGTACTTAAGTATGTATGTTAGTAATAGGATAGCAATGCCATGCAGGATGGACAGCCTCCATTTTGCCGAGTGTCCTCTTCAACCAAAGGCTGCATAATTTTAAATTTTCACATGATTTTTGATTCTGCTAATTATGCTGATTGTGATCAAACCCATCTGACAAACACTAATGAACCTTACATGGGTTCATCAGTCAGTAAAGAACTATCATTCTCTTTTTAAACTGTGGAAGCTAAGATACATAGAAATGTAAAGAAGTTTATAGGGTATTTTAAGTCAGAGCTAAGGACAAAAAACCAAACCTTTTTGTAATTCTGCTGAATGATTACTCTAATAAATGGGATATAACTGAAGGTTGTTATTGTTACAGCACTTTCAAGTTATCAGATTACTCCTTAAATGTAATTATTTATCATAAAAAAAGCTTTAGGTCTCAGTAGGAGGCTTAATGTACTATGAATATAGCATTTTCTTCTTAAAAACCCTGTTGAAAGTATTTCTTTTCCACACTCTATGACAAACACAGAAAACCCTGGCAACAGGTAGTTTGCAACTGTCTGAGGCCAATTCCTATCACAGTGACCGATACCTTACTGCCCCCTTGACCTTTGCCATCTGACTCTGACTTGCCTTGACCAGCACACGCTTCATTTTTCCTTGAACTTTTCATATTCCCAGAGCTCTCTCTCCATCTCTTGCTTGGTAGTCAATCTAACACCTTTTAGACATTAAGTAGATAAAGAAGGAAGGCAGAGAACAGGATATGACATGCCATTTCCTAGTTCCTTTATGGCTGCTGAACAGGAGAGAGAGTCAGACTCTGATGTCCTGCCTGCTTTTGGAGCTCAGGAACATTTGATACATAACCATGCAGTCTGACTTAAAGGAGTTGCTTGTGCCATCCTGTGTCATTTATACAAGAAAATGCAATAATCAGTGTAATGTTTGCTAGTTGTAACATGCAAACACATCCAGAGGAATGCCACATACATGTTGGTATAGACGCTCTAGACTGTGACAGTAGTAGTACTAGCTCTCATCTTCTGATTTCAGATTATTATAAACTACTTTATAAATAGTTTTTATGCGAATTATTAAAAAAAACCAAAAAAACAAAACAAACCTCTGAAAGTGTATCTGACCCTGCTTTGATCTGGAGGTTGGAGTAGGGACTCCCAATATCACTTTCCACAAAAATTATCTTATAATCTAAAAAAACCCATGTTTTTCTCTTCTGAAGCTGGTGGAGACCAAAGCAGACAGTCACTTCTTTCTTTTGCACTGTTAACATGCCCACATTTGATACGAGTAGTACTTCCTTTTACTCTACATACTTGGGATATGTCTTCCCCAAAATGAAAGAAATTTTTCTTTTTCTCCTTCCTTATTTTCCCCCTTGTTTTATTTTACATATGATGCTTCTCATCTGTCTGTTCTAAATTCTCAGTTCATCTCCAGCTGCAACCCCCCCATTTGTTGAGTAACTTCAGTCAATCAAAACCCCATTACTAAGACCCATTTCATCATACCATCCAAGTCACAATTCCTTATTTATGGTGTTCACTAAGAATTCACTTTTGGTTTTTAGTTTTTATCTTATTTACATATTTCATCATCTGATTGGTAATTTTAATTTAATCATTTGCACCTTTGCTTCTACTGAAACTCCTATATACAACAACCTCAGAAAAACAGTCCATAGAGTCGTTGCTCTACAGTAAATAAAGCGCTGTTCATAACCCACTTATTGTAATAGTCATGGAAAATTACCAGATAACGAGCAAGGTGGTAACTGGTCAATTTCTGTTTGAATAATAAAAGTAAGGTGGTATTTTCATTAGGTTTTCTCTCTGCTGTGTTCACTGGCTCTGCCTGTTGGATGTGGTGTTAGCACACATTTAAGCTTTCCGGTATATGGGCTGTCTCTGATTTTGGAGAACTGACACCACAAAAGAACTCTGAAACTTACACTTATCGCTAAACATCACTGCATTACAAAAACTTAACAATAACAGCATGGGTTCACAAGGTGAGGAAAGATACAGACAGGCTACAGAATCACATAGCAATTAGTAGTCCTTGAAGACAAAAATGGTATCTGTAGATACAGGTAATTATTTTCCAATCATTTTATGCTGGTCATTATAAATGAGTCATTTAAAATAAATTCCTACCAAAAGAAAAAAAAAGAGTAATATAGACAGTGATAGCACAGTGAAATTAATATACTTCTTAGTCATAGATAAACTTACATCACCAAAGGAGTGTATTGTAAAAGGTACTGCCATACTAGCTTAGATTCATAAGTAAATTTAAAGGAAATTCTTTAAAGCTCAAGCATTTGACACTTTTTGTCAACAGAATTCCTGAAAAACCTGGGCCCAAGTCATGATGAAAATTAATGCTTGCTTACTCCTCCTGCTAGATCTAGAAACATAAGGTATGCTGCCACTTGTCAGTCATTTCAGGGTCAGCCCAGTGCCATCTGACCTGCTCTGAGATTGCCATTAATTTTTCAAAAGTGTTTATTGATTGTCATTAAATGGATTATAAAAAGCATCAGTGAGCAAATAAGGATAAACCTATGTGAATAAAGTTATGGCTTGAGATGAAATTTTTTTGATTAGGTTGGACATAGTGGCCTCTGTGGCCTTGTATCATGATATTGTTTTGTCATTAAGGTGATTATCCACCTGTGAAAATGGTGAGTCACTTTAAATTATAAATACATTTAGCATTTACTCCTTTGTAAACTGTTTTCATTCTCATAGTAACTTCTGAATGGGACTACAGCTTTGTTTTGGTTTCTGACTCATTGATTAAACCATTAAACAACAGCACTGTACTACACAGCATTTAGCATCTCAAGCAGGACTGTGAACACAGATTACTGCAAGTCAGCTTCCTTCGAAAGAGAAGGAAGGCCCTTCTAGTCACTGACAGCAAGCACAGTAGGGCTCTGCCTCCTGTGTCTGTACTGCAGCTCTAAAGTCACCTGTTGATCTTAGGCACAGGGATATCTGATGGCATAATTCCCTCCTGTTCATAAGCTCTATACTGTGCTTTGCACTAAAGCTTAGCAGTAAGGGCTGTGTAAATGGAGAGAAGGTGTTGGCAGTGTTCTGAAAACACATCTGCGGCTGCAGCACAGACACTGAGTCAAAAGAGTGTCCAAGCAGGAAAAGCAGCTGAGCTCATATAACTAAGTCATGAAAGGAAGAAAAAAAGTAAGGCAAAATGCAGAAAACATTCAGAGGTAGTAGAATAAATTAGTAAGATTTATAAAATGCTATGGATTACATGATGAAAAATGTTTTTATATGCAACAGACATAGCAATAATAGGGAATGATATAGTTACATAGTCACACTTCATCATTTGTAGCCTGCAAAACTCGGGGTGGGGAGGGAGAAATCAAAATCCTTCTATTTCATACCACATACATTCATAATTAATGACAAAAAAATTTAAAAGTAGTTCAATAAGGTACTAGAAATGGTGCAGATGGTGCCCCACATCAGGCAGGATCAGTTATGGCTTAAGCTGATTTTAATGCCCAGTTGGAAATAAGCTTTGATGTGTAAGAAAAGTTCATGGGTTGACTCAGAACAGTTTAAGAAAGTGACTAGTGAAGGCTAGATCTCTGCAAAGGTTTTTACACCCTAAGCAGACCTAGCAGAATGTGAACTTCTTGCTTATTCTGATATGAAATATCTAGGATCTTACTTGATCACGCTGCAGAAGTAAAAAGCTTTTTCCCTGGTGTGGAGAGAGAAGCAAAACACCAAAAAAGAATCCTAAGCTAGGTGTCACTGCTGAAAACCAGGTCTTCTAATTTTAACAAGTTCATAAAAATAAGGTTTTAATAATTTAACTCAGAGTAATGCAATAGCCCATCTCTGCTCAAGTAATGCATTTGACTGAAAAACAGTTTGGAAAAATTACAGGCTTGTCTGTTGCACCTGTTTATGAAGCATATATTAGTGATTTAAAGAAGGAAAGAAAACATTTCCAGCGACACATTTTAAGAAAAACAAAAAATAAACTATGGGAGTGTTTAAAAAATTTACATACAGAGCAAAAACAACCCAAAATTCTAGGGTCATAAAAATACCTTAGTATTATCGTGTTGTATTGTTATTAGTTGCAATTTCCCAAATAAATAGTGAATGCTTTGGCAAAAAAAACAAGCCAGACCAAACCAAAGCAATATAAAAATGTGGGCTGTTAATCTGTTTAATTATAGATAATGTTAACAATTTTATTACTGTTTTATTGTTTATAGTTTCTTGAACTTTTCCAGTGGTTCCGGAAAATGTGACATAACTGCTTTTTAATTGTACTCTGCTCAAAGGACAAATACTTCCTATGAAATCAGGCTCTGTTAAGGAATACAACACAGCCATGAATAATTTTATGAATTTTCTCTCTAGTTAGATAATAACAACTCAGCCTACATTCTATCAGAAAATGGAAAGCTATTAGTATACCTATACACTTCTATGGAAATTAAATATACATGTATTTTGAACTTGTACTAAAGTATGTTCAAATTCCATATATGCACTCCATGGCTGAAAACAGACTATTCAAGGAGGTATTTTTCCAGAACAAATAGATCTGTGGGAAAAAAGCCCAACAACCACTCAGAGATAAACAAAGCACCAAATAAAAGAGAGGATGAAAACACAAATTTGCCCCTGATGTTTCCAGTTGGTCAATCCCTTGATGACTGTACCTATTCTTCTGAAGAGGAGCTTACTGAGTTGGTGAAAATGCTGCCACATTTAAGCATTTTGTTTCCATCAGGTTATATCAGGGAAAATTAAATTAGGTTTGGTGCTAGCAGTTATTCCTTCCTATCTATGACATTGCCATGTATTGTTTTATTGTAAACACACCAGGAAAAATTATCCAAAGCAGCATCCTAAGGAACATGTGGCTATTCCCCATACTGGGGGTTTGTTACAATACCATTTAGTGTGGTACATCATGCTTCTGTGTACCTATTCAGTTTTTGTACTGAATGCTAAAAAACCATGAAGATGTCTATAAATTCACATGGCATGTAAAAGATAAGGAAGCAAATGTACATTGGCTGCTTAACATACCCAAGGAAAGGGTAGGCATATGGTAGCAAAGCAATCAGTGGTTTCAAAAAGAGGGTATTTCAGGCAGAAGAAATTACTTATGCTGGGAGGTTAAGGAAGTGACTATACTGATGTTAGAACTGTGGAAACATTAAATATGAATGAAATGCAGAAATAGCTTAAGGAAAGGTAGTAACAGGCTAGAAGCAAAGGATGTGACAGAAAAGAGCTCTGGGAATGAAGAACAATGGTAATAAAAGAGACAAAGAGGTAAACTGACAGAAAGGAACATTTAGGATTTGTAAATGAGCTCTGCCAAAAGAAAAAAGGAATGTTCATTGGAGTGGAGTCAGTGAGTGACAGGCAGAAGAGAAAACTTTGTAGAAAGGGCAGTATAGAAATCTACAACAAACGAGGTTTAAAGGATTCTAGAATCAAAACCTTTTTGTCACCTCTACTCTAGATTATGCATTTTAGAAAATTAAGAAAAAAGATGCAAAATAGAGAGGGAAAAGAACTGAGTCAGAAAAAACGAACGACAAGGAATGAAATCAGAACATTACATCGATGTTCAGAGTAATTTCCTCCTGTCAAAACAAGAATTTGGATGCCTGAAGAAGAAATATGCAGTCACAAAAATTGGTTTTATCCTGCAGAAGATAAAAGGACAATAATCTTGACAAAAATTGCTCTCAATTTTGCAGGACAGTACAAACACAGAAGCAAGCTGTGTGCTGAAAGATATAGGATAGAAATTCCAGAGGACAAAAATTATGGGCCATGTCCTGTGCTTACATCAAGACTGAAAAGGCGAAATTGGATCACCAGCTTGAAGCCCTGGTTTGGTCCACTGAAGGGCTCTTACCAGCCTCAGGCATTTCTTTCTTATGCTGGGCCTCCCCACTATGATATATTAATTAATTAAAAAGCTGAGCTACAAAACCCCACCCTATGTCCCTCCTACCTAATGAAGAATTCCATAATGTTCATATATTGAATGTCCCTGTTTCTAAAAAGACAAATACAATGAATTGTACAGCCGTTGTACAGAGAGATGCCATCAGATTTTTTTCATACACTAAAGAGTACTTATGTCAGAACAAGACCATTTTCTTATTCAGGAAATAGCATAACTTTTATCATTTTTCTTTAAGGTGGAAATTTTTGATTTTACAGTTCTATCTTTAGTTTCGCATTTTTGGGCAGTTACAATCAAAAACCATCTTAAAATGTCTACTAGTGTGCTTAAGTTCAACCACTATGAGACCAGAAAGCCAAGTAAAATGCTTAAAATAGGTAATTGAAAAGGTCTGATGTAAAACAAGCTGAGTGAGTTTAAATAGTCTAAATAGTCATTACAGTCTGACTGTGATGTGTTCTTTCCTCTGCACTTGCTGCAGCATTTCTTATACTATTATAATGATTTCTAGAGCAATAAATTACAGACACAGAACCAACTGCTGAAAAGTGTAGGTGGCTCACACAGCATGATGCAAATCACGCTGTTGGATACTCTTCCTTTGTAACAACAATTCCATTAGAGCACACGTGATTTCTGCCCACCATAACACAATTTCACTACAAAGCACAGTTTCTGTTGGAGCAACGGAAAATGGAATTTTCCATTGCCAAGGCCTTATTTCTGCATTAAACTTTGCATGCCTATGTAGTATTCTAGTAACTACATGTACATAAAATAAGCAAACACAAAGTCAAAGCCAGTTAACAAAATACGTGGCCACCCGACAGCTATTTAGCAGATGATGATAAATAAATTGGTGATTTTTCAGTCTAATTCCTTGTGATCAAAACATCACAAACCCTCTCCCAATAAGAAAAAACTTGTAAGCAGAAGACATAGTCTGGGTCACTGAATGAAGAAAAGGATAGCAGTAAATGGTTGTCCCCTAACCCAGATTTCTTTAAATTATGAGAAATGATTGATTCCAAAATGCTACTCTGCCTATTCAAGCAAGCTAGATCTTCATATTAGTAAGTTATTGTGCACTAGGTATATTTACAACTTCATTTGAGCCAAATGTAATAAAATATAAAAGGTAAAGATGTCCTTTTTAAAAATGACATTTAACTATAATAAAAATATTCTAAGAAAGTGTGATTCTGAATTAATTTTTGCACTATTCAAAGACAATATTGCCATTTCTATTTCCTACAAAATAGAATTAGAGATGTGATAAAAATGAATGGTAAGTACCATGCAAAATTTGGCAGCTACCTACTAATTTTGAAAAAAAAAAGTCAAACTGTCTTCACTAGTATACTGGAAAAGATTTTTATTTGAGAACATAGGGCTTGCAACTGTCTAAAAAGCCCTTATATTGCACTAGAGAAGGCAACATTTATAACATCCATTTTGTGTACATTCAAATATAAGAGCCAGATGTAGCAAGGTACATCTGGGATGTGGGAGAAGTCACAGACCAGTGGGTGGAAGGAGACATGGGATGTTTATTGTCCATGTTCCTGCACTGCTTGACTCAAGTTGCACCTAGTACAGTGCACAGGCGGCTTTCTGATGTGATAAGCAGAATTCTAGTATTCACACTTCTTTCTATGAAACCAAATCCTTTTTTCCTCCTGTTCTTCAGAAATCACTTGACAGTTTATACTTCTGATTTTGCTTGTTTGGTGGTGGTTATATATTAAATTTTTGAGCATTATCTGTAAGGGCTCTATTGCGCTCTATCATTCATTCATCAATCAAGATGTAATACCAGGAAAACAAAGTTGAAAATACGGCTTTGTGGCATAAAAAATTCTTGTTCTTTTCTTTTCATTTTGCTGACAGAATGGTAAGACTTTTCAATAATACTAGTAACATTTCTTTTCACCACTAAAGTGATTCAGTTCTTAGCAACTCCATAGTGCTGTAGCAGAAGTATTTTTCACAGCATCTACGAATAGTTAGTTCATCACTGCGCTGGCAGAAGGAAAGGGAAGGGAAGGTGGTATTTTAAAAAGAGAATTGCAAAGATGTAATAATGCATATTCTCGGAAGGACTACAGGCTGAGCCATCTACATGTTATTTTCAGTCATTCAGCAGATACCCTGGTCCCTCTCTTTTCTAAGTGCTGATTTTATCCAGTATCACGGCCTGTTAGGGTGTCCTATTTACTGATCTTGTCATAGCTGCCTTTTTTTTTTTTTTTTTTTTTATNTTTTTTTAGTAGCAACTCCTGAAAGATACAAACTTCCTCTAACAATGTTTGGTGCCTCTTCATTAGCACCTGCTTTCTGAAATTTCTGTATTACCTTCAGAGGCTTATGCTTCCCCACAGTGAAAGCACTTGTTAGAACTGTCAAGAATAAGAGTGTCAAGATTATATTCTATATTGTATTGATTACACTTTGTGACCTATAAATACTTTTTTGATTTTTCCTGATTGTTTTTTCAGCTCGCTTATAAATTAGTATGCAATTCACCTTATCTTCTGTTAAGGGCTTTGATGCAAAACCATAAATATACCTAGAAGAGTTTATTTTTCATAAGAGAACAGTAAATTTCTGAAATGGACTTTGTAGTCATACTAAGCAATAGCTAGATACGTTGTGATTTGATATGCAGTATACAATAGCTTGATGTATTTTACCTTAAGATTAGCTCGCTTTTGTAATATTATGTATCACAGACATTTGATGTGCAAGAAAAAAATTCACAGAAACATCTTGAAAAACACTTCGAAGTGTACTTTCGTGGAATCATGTCCTTAAAATTTAAAACATGTGAAGAGTATAAATTTATTCATTATCTACAACTGGTTTGTGTTATCAGAATAATTTTAAAATAATCCATAAAATTACAGGGCTTACTAAAGGTTCTGAAAGGTGAAAATCTTCATTTGTGTCTAAGGAACATGGTTATGAGTAATTGTGATCTTTGCATTTCACCAGTACTCATCCTGCTGTGGATCTCATAGTGTAATTTATGGCAGGCTGCAGATAACTCAGTTTATGCTGGTTGCTAACAGATTTAAAAGGTTGGTGTATCATCCACGGATCAGAAAGATTCAAGAAATATTTTTTATAACTTCAGCTTTTTTAAGTTTAAGGTAAGTATTAAAAATGTCTTCAGAGTTTCAATTTGGGGCACGGGGTGGGGACTGGAAAAGGAGGCACTTCCCACTGCAGTGCAAGCAGGGTACACCGTCACACATTAGCACACCTGCACAGTACGACATTAACTGCTGTGCTCACAGCACAACACTTCTCTGGTGACAAAAGAAGCAAAGCAGCCACTCTCCTGAGTTAGCTATTCTGGTTTCACAGCTACAACTGACAAAAGATGATGCTTGATGCATTAACTCTACCCTTCTGCTATTTCCAAGTGCAGCATTCTGGAAATGTATACAGTGAAAAAGAAATAAAAAACAGGTATCTATCTAAACACATTTAATTAATTTTTGAATGTCAAAAAGCAAACGAAATTATACATAAATCACTATTATTATGAATAACTTCCACGGATATTTTCTTACGGTATCTTGATTTGGATAAAACAAAAATGTCGGTCTGTATTTAAAATTAATCTTTTAAAAATAAGAAAAAGTTAATTAATAAATTAAAGTGAGAATAACGAATAAAACATTTAGAGGGCCACGCCTAATGCATCTTATTGTCACAAAGGCCTTTACCAAAGTTCTATTATGTTTTGGAATCCCTGAAAAAAGCATTACTGAAATTTAGAGATGATGAATTGTGAAAAATTTATTTGAAGTGGGAAAGTAGAACTGCTTGGTTCTTTGGCATCACAAGTTAAGATAATGATAAGATACTGAAGCATTAAAAATAATTACTTTGTTTAAATAAGAAAAATATTAAAATATTACTACCAAAACCATGGAAGACTAAACTGCAAAGACCCTATATTATTTATAAATGATAAATGTTTACATTTATACAAACATAGATTCCTATATACAGGTTTGTCCTCTCTTAGTCATCCAACACCTTGCAATAGCAAAAACAAATTTTAAAGGAAAATACAGCCACAGACATTTTTTTATGAATTTGAAATATTAATCTTAATTAATTAACACATAATAAATGTCTGGGAAAATAATGCAGTAGCTGCCAGTGCTGCAGAAAGAGGAAAAGCAAAAGAAACAGAATTTAAAAAGGGTCAATTTAAATTTTCCCTGTGCTCTGAGGGATCAATGCAATTGCTACAGAAAGATATTAGAAAGACAGGAGTTGAGATGTTGACTTCCAGATGGAAATGCACAAGGAAATATTTAAGAGTGCTCAGCAGTGACGTACAACAATCTAGAAATGGATTAACTCACTGAGACCATATGGGCAGAAAATAACTTGAGCTCTGTTCGCCAACATGAATGTAGTTGGGTGATGAGAGAAACAGAAGGGCGAAGAACTACTGAAAATAACTATGACAGAGAGGTTTATAAAGCATGAGAATAAAAAATGGTCATTGTCATGTAAGTGAAGCCAGTAAGATTTTGCAATCCTTATAGAAGGTATGTTTGCCTGCCACAAGACGTGGGAAAATTTCTTGCAGCGGACAGAGTTCTTACTACTAGTAATAAAAAAATCTTTCTTATATTTCTACAATGATCATTGACCAAAAAAAAAGCCAGAAGAGACTAACAAAGCTAAAAGTTAAATAATGAATAATTAATGATTAGACAACTGGTCTGCAGTATGGAATTCATACCTCCTTAAGAGAAAGCTTCTAAAGCAGGATGTCGAAGTTTGGTTCTTAAAACAAAGCACAAGACAAATAGACTGAGGTGGGGGGGGGGGTCACTTAGGGGTCTAGTGCAGGTATTTACAGGTAGATAATTGGTAATATCTAACACAAGCTGTTTGAAGTATCTCTTTGAGGCCTAAAATCTCATAATGAGGTTCCTCCTTCAAGTTGGCATCCTATCTCTGAGAACATCTTTAAAACTTGAAGCTATAAGCCATTTTTTTTTCCAAAACTGAGGAAGAGGACAGTTTTGTTTTTTTTTAATTTGTTTGGGTTTTTGTTTTTGTTTTGTTTTTTTTTTCATTTGCAGTACCATTTCAGGAGGATACACTTCTCTTCTGTTTAAAGCATGTTCTGGTGAGAAAAAAGTGTGTCTGTTTATTCAGGGGAATTGCCCTAGGGAGAGGGAGGAAACAGGGAATGTAAAGGTGCTGACATGTAGTACTTTAATGTGGTTACTGCATAGAAAAACAACAGCGGTAAATGCCAAGCCTTTTTTATTTTTCCAGCTGTACTGTTTTTGCTTTGAGGCTACAGATTTAAAGTTGGTGGGGTTTTTTTGATGCCATTTTGCTGGCCCAAGGAACACTGAATTTTATTCTGCACAGCACATAATTTTAGGAGAAGATGAAGAATTTCTAATTACACATCTCAATCCAGAAACAGCACGTAGCATGTAGTATCTGCAGTATGCTTTAAGAAGGCAGATGTAACCCTAGAAGCTTTGCAGGACTGATTGCATTCTTGGACTTGGATAAAACCACAGGCTCCCTAAAAGTGCCTAGGAATTAGCTAGATGTAACATTACTCAGTTGCTAAGATCTAGGCATTTCTTCATGCAAAGAAATATGGGCTGTTGTCATTTCAGGTCAAAAACCCAGGGTATGTGGCATTAAGGTCCCTCCAGAGTCAGGCAGAAACTAAGAGAGGAATTTCTGAAATAGGTATTGGACACAAAAGCCTAATTTTTTTCTAAGGAGTAATTTGGGTCCCTTTTTGTACACCTTGGTCTAATAGTTTAACATGCTATAGTTTGATAAATATGCTTCAGGAAGTGTTAAACTAAATTATATATTCACCTATTTATACTACATCCACCTAGGATAGTAATCACACCTGTCAAAGGGCTCAGATTAAGCTTGCATAGGTTTCTAACATCCTAATGTTACTGGTTACTAAGAAACAGGCATCTAAAAACTTGTAATCTCATTTGTTAGGAAACAGATACTTCCATAAATGGCACCTTTATAAAAGGATTTATGTGAATTCATTCTAACTGTCTAATATCTAAGGAATTACAATAATATAGTTAAATTCATTTTACTCCTCTATAGAACTGGGATATAATTTTGGATCTTTCCCCTCTACTCAAACATCTACTTTCAGAGGACTTTCAAGAAAATTCAGATTCCTATTCCTCTGCTTCATTTCTCTACAACTGATCAACAGTTTTAATATATTCAAAGCTTAATGTAAAAAGCTAGTAAAAAAGAAAAAGTTACTTATTATCTGTTTTTGGAGGAAACCTTGTGAGCTTTTTAATCCATAAAGTGGCAGCATGCTGTCCAAAATCTTTCTTTATTTGGTGTCTCCTGTGCATATCAATTAACAGTTCACTGTTAACAGAAGTGTGAAAACACACAAAGCAAAGATAATTTCAGGTGACAGATTTCTCGCTTCAGGGCTGTGCATGAAAAATTTAACAATTCTTAGGTAAGCATTTATCCTAAAAAGCACTTTCCTGTGTAAAGGCTATGCGTTAAAAGGAATTTTAAATCCATACCATGCTTGCATTTTATAACCTTCAGCATTTTATAATATTTGGTATCACTCATCATTCTTATTTGCACCTAAAGTTTGTCCTCTTAAACACATCACAAAATGTTCCATTTTTATGTTATTTCTCTTTTGCATTAAATATTTCCATTACTCACCTCACTCCTACATATTTCATCTAATATGAAATATTCTAAACTTTGAACCACATTAAGAAATTCATATGCAGGTAAGAACAATAAACTGATATTCCGTTTCCTCTTGTTATTTTAAAAACAGTATTTATTCCACTTCTGAAAATAACAAATTTCAATTCAAATTCAAGTTCAAATTCAAATTGCAATTGAAAATCAAAATACAAACAGAAAACTGGTCCTTTAACCACACGTTTGCAAAGACATACATAGCCCATAAAGATGGGTATCCTCTGGTGAAGGGAACCTTAGTTTTTCAATTTGCTTTACTGATTACAGGGAACATATGCCTGGTGTGTTTCTTTCTACCAATTAGTTATCCATGCAAGGACCTTCCTTATGTCACGGCTGCTTGATTTCCCTAAAAGCCTTTGACAAGGGGTTTTCGTTGAAAGCCTTTTGGAAATCCATATATACACTATTCACCAGATGATGCTTACACAATCAAAAGACATTTATCCACATACTTGGATTTTTTTAAATTTACATTTAATTAAAAAAAAAGTAGACTTGTCTAGCGAGAAAGGCTGCTCACTGATAAAATTACCGTGCTTTGTCGTAATGATCCGTAAAATCTCTGTTTTAAATTTACTGAGATCATATATCAAGAAAAAAGAATTTGGTTGTACTATCAGCTCTAACAGAGGTGTGAATTTAAAATGATATACTAGTCACAGTCTAGAAGTGACTATAAGTAGCTTTTAAACTAATGCTAACTTTAGTATAGTGTGGGAAATCTCATCATCATTTTGGTTAAGGAAGAATAAGCTTTTAGTATGCAAATTTGTAAGAAAAACATTTTGAAGAATTGCATCAGGTTAGAGATGTAAATGAGGCCTAAAATGTCTCATTAGGTTTTGAATTGCCCTTATCTTTTGTTGCCATTTTTTTCTTTTTGTTTTCTAAGCATTATAAATCTTGTGGGCTTTGGGGGTAATTTTCTTGCTTGACTAAACCAGCAAGGGTTTATCCAACAATGAATTATGAAATGCTTCTGCAAACTCAATTCCCCATGAAAATATGTATCGAGTAGAATAGAACTATGTAGTTTTATTTATGGAGTATTTCTCAGGTTTGTCACCTAACATTTCTGATTTTATTTCAAATGACTCAAGCAAACTCTGTAATACATTTGGTGTGATTAATAATTTATGTTTAAATTGAATCCAGATATCTAAAGCTTAATACAATGAAATATACATACAATTTATCTCTATTGAAAAAGAGACATCTGAAAATTTAGAATGTGAAACTTCTTTATTATAAAATGCTTGGTTGGTAGGCAAACCATTTGAAGTGTTTTAAAGAGGAAACCTCAAAAAGCTTGCTAAATATATCAGTTCACTCATAATGTGACTTCTTGTACATAATCCTTTTCCTTGTTAAATTTTTACCAAAATAAAATATTTCATTGCCACGTCCTAATACTGGTGTGAAAGTACTTTGGTGTATTTCAAATTATTATGTTGACTTTGACTTTAATAACTTGTAATTTTCAGTGGGCTACATTATTGAAGTGATATCCTGAGGTATTTATTACTTATCGTTATTACTCAAAATAACTGTGCTTATAACAGTTTATAAACAGATTAAGGCACATGCACTTGTTTCCACAATTAATAATCTGCTAGACAAATTCAGCTACTTTGAACTAAATGCAGGATGGTATCACGATAGGAAAGGGCCTATTATGTTTCTTGTATTTTGTGTTTTAGGGTTCTGTGAAACAGAGTTTACAAAATTGCTCCAGATAGTTTAGATGACATGGCAATATGGCAAATTACTTGATGCTTTTCTTTGCAGGGAAAAGAGATTAACTGTATTATCACCCATATTATTGCAACTTGCAGAAGGAGAGCTTAAGACATATTGCCTAAACTGAATTACATTGAATATTCCTTCAAATGAGAGCTTCATAAGCCAATTGCACCAAAACTCCATTACGGGAACTGGAGAGTTCCAATGGTTCTAATTACTTGTAGCTTTGTATTTACATGAAATGTATATACATATGTGTGTTTTCCACTGCCATACACCCACATGTAACACATGACAGGAAATGTATCTTTCCCAAATATTTAACTGTCTTCCATCATCTTCTTAAGTGAAATCAGTCCACTCTGTGAGCAGTTCAGGTGTTTAATGTAAATATTATTCTTTTTTAAATAGCAGTGGCCAGGTATTTAGTAGACAGGTTGGATTTTGGTGCAATTTTTTTTTTCTTTAGAGGTACTAATCCTGTTTCTTCAGCAAGCAGGAGCTTTCTCATTGATACAAGACATTCAGTGGATTTAATTTTTTTCCTTTTTTTCTTCTCTTCATGCTTAGCAAATAACTTGGAGACTTAAATTAAAAATAGATATGAGAGATTACAGTAACTTCTATGACTGGCTAAGTGATAAGAAATTGATTTTTTTTTCTTTAGCTAATTGCCCACTTCGAAGAAAAATTCTTACTCCCATGAAATCTTTGCCTGGGGACCACAGTATAGTAGGAATCTAAGAAATGTACATACTTCTAAGTCAACTATATTGAGAGTATCTGAGTGATTTTTGAAGAGGAAAATAATATGATGATATAAAATTTGCAATTTATTGCCTGAAATATGCTGTACCACTCTTAGGTACTACATCTAGACAGCCTGTGCTTGTTGCTTGGCTATAATGGAAAATGAAATTTTACAAATATATATTAATCCTTTAATGGTGTTGGAGTTAGAGCAGCTAATGTGAAAACAATCAATACATACCCTCTGAGCAAGAAGAGGAAAAATTATGGCCCTGCACTCTCTAACATTTACTTCCACTCATAATCATATTGTATTGCAGAGATATGAAAAGAAAATGGGAGATCTTGTAATGTATGTTTAAAAATGGTCCTTTGTAAAGTTTTTAATATTATTTAAAAAAAATTTGTACATATTCCTACCAATCTTTCAATCCTCTCTCTGATCCTGCTGTTGAGGGGGGATGAGCAAGCAGCTGAATGGTGCTTAGTTGCTAGCTGTGGTTAAACCATGGCTCTGAAACATATATTCAGAGAACTACATATAAATACATAGATATACATATAATTAGTATATTGTCTAACCACAAAAATATTTTTCTTAAGATAAACTTGTAATGATTCTTTCGAAGCATTCCCTACAGACAGTGTCTTCTGCAGGTGGAGACTTTATCTTTCTGTTGCAAAATCAACTGCTGTTGTTTAAAACTGCTAAATATATAAATTTTTGTCACAACTCATCACTGGATATGATAATTTGTCTTACCAAGAATGTTGTAGGAGCCTTTTTTTAGGTAGTGTCCCATCTTACTTTCAGGTTTCCTTTTCTCTTCCTGAAACTGATCTTGTGAGGCCCTGCTTCCTACTAAGGGATGTTCTGCATGTCGAAATACCACTGGCTACAATGAAAGTTGATTTTTTGCAGTATGCCTGAGTAAGCATATTTCAAAATTAAAGGTGAAAAACAGTATGCTTTGCAGTGCACATACTTCCTATGCTTGCCTCCAGTACATCCTTTTATAAATTGAAACTGAGCTCTATTTTACCCTTTTAACTAGAGGATAGAATTTTTGGTGATCTGAAAAGCAATGAACATTCATTAATTGTAGGAGATGATAATTTATTTTATATTATTATTATATAGTTTTAAAAACTGAAATAATAATAATATGATGCTTTCACAATTCATCTCCAAACTTATTGATAACACGCGAAACAGCGTAGAAATCAGAAAATAATTAGAAGCAAAATTCCATTTTGCCAGTTAGACTACTCTATATACACCTATATTTTTCCAGAAGAACACTCATATTTTCACAAAGAGGACAGTGACTTAAGGTCTGTGATTCCAAAGCCACATACCATAATTTGGGACCAGAATGTATAGACAAAGGTCTGGAAGCTGCTCAGGTAAGGATGTGACAATCTGAAGGAGCCGTGTTAGCCTGCCAAACACCAGCTGCATGGCAAGTGGTAGCTGCTCCTCCAGCCATACACAGAATGCTTCCTCTGCTTTTTCCCCATATTTCCCACTGAATGCCCTTCCTGGTTCTGGAAAGGACAGGATTAATTATTACAATTGCTGAGAGGGAGCACAGCTAGGACCCAGAGATTATTCTGTACCACCTCATATCATTGCTGGGGGCAAGGGAAAGGGACTCTGAGGAGAAGGGGTTCTTGTCCAGTTAAGTAAATGTGGCAGAAGGAGCTGTCTGGTGTTGTGTATTGTCCTGGGCTTCCCATGTGATTCTGTTCTTTTTTGTACTCTCTCTCATTAGTATTGTTGTTACTACATGTGTTCTTGTTTCATGGCTGTTTCCAAAATATTGTCCTTATTTCAACCTGCGATCTTTACCTTCTGAACCTCCAAGTCTCCTCTCCAGCCCACCACAGGGGGAAGGGCAAAAGGAAAGCAGGGAGCAACAGCAGCACGTGGTTTGGAGAGTCAGTGGGGGCACAGGATTGGGAAGTACGATTCCTAAACCACAACAATACTCACTATGTGCTGGAAAGAGAAAGACACCTATGCTTGTAATCAAAGGAAAATGTTCTTTACTGCCATTAAAGTTTACATACCTCAAAAATAGTACAGGACAAACTAGGGGAGAACAGGTAATGGTGAGATCATGTTTACTTTGTCAAGTTTAATGATGACAACTTGAATTCTGGGGTTAGTGATACAATATTCTCAGCTATAGATTCCTACCCCTAGACTTTATGCTGCCTCTACTTTCACCAAAGCCTAAATATTGAGAACTTCAGATGTATTAGTCATTGTCTTGTTCCATCTGTTTTTTGGGGTAAATAAAACAACATTAGGCATTAATTTCAGATTAGGGAAGCACTTCAGGACTCCTGCAATTTTTGACCAACAGCATTGTTTTTGTAGAGACAACACATATATAGATACACTAATTAATTCAGAAGTGGAGCTCACTGTGCATCTGTAGGAAATGAATCACTTAGAGTAATCACAGAAAATATAGTGAGTATGCTCTATTTTGGATAATAAGAAGCAGAGATACATATGAAGGATCCTTCAGGTTGATATGTTAACTGTACTGAACATTCCTTGATGTGTGCTGTTTCAGTATTGCTACAAAGCCACGTGAACCTGTTCACAACAATCACATTTCAGTGTTTGTTCTTGATATCATCAAGGTCTACCATGTTGTTATGTTTATAACTTGTCACAAGAAATCAACTTATAGGAAGCCTTAGATCCATGTGCTTATTAGAATGGTTCCAATCCATTTTTCCTATGTCCTTACTAGTACTCATCATTTTCAAGCCATCAAGTAGAAGCAGAAGAATTTACTCAAAAATTCATTATATCTTAATCTTCCAACAAAACCAAGTAATATTTAACACTTTTACTACCCTCATCTGCATGTCTTTTAAATTATTTTAAAATCCAAGTTTTAGGCATATTGACAGTGCCTATCTTTGTCTCTTAAAAGTCAAAAGCTTTATAATTTTCCTTATTTTTAACAGTCAAACCTTGTAAAACAAAATGGATTGATTTCAGTTTAACCCGATGCAATTTTAGTAAAATACGTCAGGAAATAGTATAGATAACAACCAGTATTTGCAGTCACAGTGATTATTTTTACAAGCTATTTTGTTTACAAACAAAATACAAACATATGGAAGTCACTAAAGGGATTTTATTCCCATATTGTCATAAGAAAGTGTTATGCAATTTTTAGTAACATTCACATTTGAATTTAACTAGTAGCTACACAGAAATACTTTGCTCCAACAGAGTGAAAAAATAATTTACGGTAGTCACTGAAGACTCTCTATTAACTTAGATATTCAAAATCCAGTCCTGATTGTTCCAACCGATCACATTTACCTAAAGCAGTATCTTCAGCCTACCAAAATCAGGACAGAAGGACTGCCACAGAAATATATATATATATATATATACACACATATATACATACATATATACATACATATATATATATATATATCTGTGCATACCAGTACACCAGACATAAGCATACACTTTTCTCTTATAAATTTAGATAAATGTGTATCCTCACTGATACTGTAGGGAAACACTGTTCCTGGTATTTTTGTGTTCAATCAGACAATAAATCTGATTTCTATTTGACAAATGCAGTCTAAGTATAGGAATCAGGATCACTAAAAAGATTTTTTTTTTTAAATGCTGAATGCAATTGAAAAAGTGTCTTTTGAGATAAACACTCCAGCTGAAATCACTGTTATCATTCAAGACACCTTAAAGCAGGCAGACAAATACACAGAGATAGCAACAAGAGGACATATGTAGTTAGATAACAGGCAATTGTGGTGAAGGATTATGGTGAACAGGTGTTAATTTGGTAACATACAGGTCAATCAGCATGGATTTTCATCTGTGCACACTGTGGATTTTATTCTTTCATCTTTTAGATTCAGCTATTGTAAGAGCAAATGCTAGTCAAAAAATTTATCTGTTAGACAGGAAAGAAGAGTGCATTTTGCTACAAAATGTTCTTATAAAACATGAGAAATAATTTATTTAAAAAAACCCAAAACAAACGGCCCCACAAAAACCAAAGCCAAACCAATCTGTATGCTTTAAGGACCTAGGAGCTACAAGCAGTGGGATTTATTCCCTTTTGCCTTCCCCTCTGTGTTTTTCTCAGTAGCAGCGCATTACCTATGCTCCAAGAACCAGCAGGAATTTTAAGTTCAACTACAATTTTGCCCTCACAACACAACAAAAAATGCTACCTGAACCAGATCCATAACATCTCACATAAGGTCAAGGATACTCATACATAACAAGCTTTCTTGGAGGGGGCTAGTTTGATGTTGTCTAATGTACCTGCTCAAAACAGAGGTTCTGAAACAAGATATCAAATTGATCACTAAGTCAGTAGAAACTGGACCTTGTAAAGCAAAAGCAGAGTCTCTCAGGAAAAGAGTTTGACTGTTGCATTCGTAAGCACCCCTTGCTGGCTACAGTCAGTCAAGAACTTGTCACTAGCTGTAAATGTGCTATGCTGTTACTGACACCACCTCCAGCTGGGGAAAAAATATACTGATGGCCATTCTCAAAGGATGAGATGTTTCAAAAATATTTATGAAAATAAACAGAGAATACTACTAACTTTGTGATGTAAAGTTCCAAGTGTTTCAAAAGGGAATGTAGTTTCAGATCATATTGCTAATGTTTCTTTTCCTAATATTTTGACAGACTCTTCAAAACCTGGCGATAAAACTGATAAGAAGATTTATCATAAACAACAGCATCCAAAGTCACAACAGACGAAGTAGCAACATTATACAGAAATGGGAAATAGGGAAATACGTGAGATTCTGATCTCATTAAGTGACTAGATGAGAAACTGAAGACAAATATGGGGTAAAATAAAGTATGGTTCAGGTAGAATTTAGATATTCAGAGCCAATACAGCTTTGCGTAAGAATCATGTCTCATCCCACAGACTGTTCAGAAACAGCAAGCACCTACAGTTCTGCTGCCCTGTGTGACCTCAGGGACTACTAACTCACCACAAGATGCTCACAAGTGGAGCATCTCAGTTCACATTTCTAAGGACACTACTGTCAAGTGAGCATCTTATTTCCACGGAAAGGAGCCTTGGTTGCCTGAACCTCCATCGCAAAATGGTTATGCTTTATGTAAAATAAAAATGGAAAAGAAAAAAGTACCTGAAAAAGGATTTCAGTGTTTTCCCCATAATTATTCCTGAATATTGTGTTATAGCCAGCACAGCAGTGGACTCAAGTGATTAGTGTTGCATTCCAATTTTTTTATAAGCAGCTGTTACATCAATGTATTTCTCTGGTCCACCTATTTCATTTTTTCTTATCATGGGAAATTTTAATGTTTTTTTAAATCTGTGGTATATTTTCATGTTTCTCTTTAATGAGAAACATTACATCTCTAGCCTATATAATAAAAGTATTTTCAAAAAAAGCAGCAGAATGTAAAAATTTGCATACAACAATGGCATTCACTTGTTTCCAAAATTCTAATTTTACATGCTTAGCAGTCCCGGTAACTACAATAGAGTTTCCTCACATTTAGCGTTTTACCTCTAGCAAGCAAAAGAACCTTTAAAATCCTTGGTTGTAGAAGTTTGACAGTATATACCAATTTGAAGAGGGGAAAAATATCTCCCTGCCCAAAGGACAAAAACCCCAAAATACCTTACTTTGTACAGATCACAGTTTCCTGTATTTGAATAAAAGGAATCTGCCTAGGAAAATATCCTTTTGGCTTTCAATATCAACTCAGATAACTTTAGAAATTTAGGGAAACAGATGTAGTGAAAGATTTTGATTATTACTGACTTATTCAACGCTGCTGGTTAGGTTGAAATATGGTCTTCTAAATAGCATGAAAACAACATGACGTCCATAGCGGTATCAGGACTTAAGGAGCTTTACTGTTCTAACAGACTCAGTAATAGGTAGGGGGTTTTTTATGGAAACAGTGATCTTACTACAGCCCCTGGTTTGACTGGTGTTATCCCAGTATAACTATTATTTATATTGATTTAAGTACAAACACAAGACTGAAAACTATGATAAACTTTGCTGGAACTTCCTTACAGGATCCCAAACAGAATTCAAATATAAATACTGTTATGGCTACAACTTCCTGCTACAACTTTATATTGTACATAAGCTTGATGAATAGATTGAAGAACAGGAGACTTGATTCATCTTCAGTGATGATTCTTTTCCTAGCCTCTGCTCAAACACTACATATCAACAGAAAAGGTACAATTGCCAGGGAAATTTAATAAAACATGAGCATATTTGTGCACGTATCATCACATACACACATATTTTACATATCATTGTACATATTTGTGTGTGTATGTATATCTGTATGTTAAGAAAAAGAGAGATAAATGGGCAATAGTAACAATGTAAACATCAGTTCATATTAGGATGCTTACCCAAAAAATGAGTTAATTCACCACCTTATAGGTTTTAAGTGTAACTTAATTGCTCATAATGGTACCACTGTGATGGGTAAGATACTTTTGTGGCTATGTATCTACCTTACAGCACCTAATATCCATGTAACAGTGGTATATTAGATACAGGACTATATTAACATAGTACTATATTAATATTAATAAATTAGATACAGCACACTATATTACTATACACAATAAATAGTTATTGAAATCAACATAAAATTAAAACAGGACATTCTAACTCATATCCGTATACTTGTCCAAAGGTATCCCTATAGCTTACATCTACTAAGAATATTTTTGTTTGTTTGTTTGTTTTTAGTGGAAGAGGGAGCCCATTTACTGATCTGATTAACCATTTTAAGTCTACATATTTATAACAAATTTTACTCTTCATTTGACCTTATAGGCAATGTTTTGGATGTGACCACAACGCCAGGGAAAAAGCATTCTGCAACACTTCCCAACAGGATATAGAAATGATGAATGGACTTGTTTTCCAAGCAAAAAAGCTTATATTCCTTTTCTAGGAAAGCACTGAGATCGAAACAAGATGATATTAAAACTTTACTGCCAAGGGAAGATGAAATTGTTTAGCTAAAGTAGGCTTAAAATATGTTTGATCAAGGAAGCATGACTTCATGTGAATCAGTGAATTTTTCAAATTAGTTTGTTACTTTATAATCACCGAAAAACAAAGATAAAGAATTACTAAAAGAATGTTAAGGATTTTTTTGAGCTATACTTTGGTTTATGCTACACTCTTAAAATATAGGAGGAATTTTTCAGCAGTATATTCTTTAACACTTGAGATCACACTATACATCAGTTTAATAAAGAAAATATTTTGTATGAGGTTAATAGAGTTTTAGGAGTATTTTTAATAGAATGTTACAATAACAAGCTCTATTATCTGTTATCTTCAGTATTTTGGTAGTAAGAGGCTGGAGACAGTATTACAAAATTTCTAATTCAGAGTAAATTTAAAAAAAAACTGCAATAACATTTTTTCGCAGAATTGTGAAACTGAAGCTTGGGACCATTATCTAAATGAAGAGTCAAAACAAACATCATAAAACAATACATTGTTTCTTATCAACAACTAAATCTTCAAACTCAGTATGGTATGACTGCAAATTTATCCTAAACAATCATGGATGAACATCTACTGCCTATATTTACTTGCAAAATTAAGTACGTTTGCTTCCTCAGGCAGTAATTGTTACCTGAGGTGCAAATAAGAAAAAAAATGTTACAAAATCATAAACATACCATTTATAAACTTCCAGTAAATCCCTGAGTTATACTGCACCATGCAGTATGGTTAAAAAAAAAAAATATTACTGAAATGAGTTTTTGGCATGTAAGGTAGAACGGCACCTTCAATCTACAATAACTGAATTTACAGCTTAGTTGAGTGAATGTAGCATTTTAACATCATTTTGCAGGTTTAAGAATTGCAAGACTGGCAACCTTTTGGGTATTTTGATCACTAGCACACGAGCATGTAACATACTTTGTGTTCAAGGGGATCCTTCATCCAGGATGCAAAGCTGGTGCTGAATTATAATCACCTTCCAAAAGCTTTCAAGCCTGTGGGTATTAAGCTTTGCACTCACCAAGCTCAACCAGAAAGATTTATGCAATCTGCTCTGGGACCTGACACTTATTCATACAGTAGATCTGATAAGTGCATTCTGAGACCTTGAAGTTTATTCTCATCACAAGTTTTGCATTTAAAGACTCAACCAGTAGACCTTTTTCAGTGCTGATCAAAAGCACTTCATTATGAGCTCGAGCAAAATCACTCTATAACCACACAATAAAGAAGAAAAAGAAAGGAAAAGGGGAAAAGGAAAAGGAAAGGGAAAATCCATATACTTCTAAAAATAAAAGTGATCTTTAAAGCCTAAGAATAATCTCCAATATTTTAGGCAGCAGTCACGTTTCTGCTGTCTTTGCTCTTGATTGTCTGAAAATAGTTTGTCAGATATGTTTGCTTTCCCATCTCAGCCTATATGGATGACAGAAGACATCTGAATCGAATAAACGGTATTTTTCTTAAGTTTATGGCATCCATTGTATCAGAAAGCTAAATAAGCACAAAAAATTATTTGTCCAAACATAATAAGATGAAAAAACAAATTAATTAAAGGAAAGATTTTACTGTTCATTTGCAGTTAACCAATCATCCAGACCATGCTGAACTGGACTGGATTCAGTATTGACCCATGGGATACACCTGGTCTCCATCTAGACTTCAGCCACTGGTCACAACCCTCTGGGCTTGACCAGACACCCATTCTTAAGCCCCCCACACTGTCTGCTCATCCGGCCCACACTTCTGCAGCTTCTTTATGAAAATATTATGGGATACAGTGTTGAACAACTTACTGAAACCAAAACACAGAAAATCCACTCCCCTCCCTTCATCCACCAAGCCAGACACTCCATCATAGAAGGTTATCAGGCTGCTGATGTTCGACTTCCCCTTGTAAATTAATGCTGACTTGCAATGACAATGACAGCTGCTTCCATCAGCTTTAATGGATGCATCCCATCACTGCTCATGGACTTACGTAAATCCAGATTATTTAAGTATTCCCTAAGCTGATACTCTTCCACTTGAAGTACACCTTTCCTGCTCCAGATTTACCCCCTGGCTCCCAGCAGGTATTTCTGAAGGCTTTTTTACAAGTAAAGGCTGAGGCAAAGAAGGCATTCTGTACTTCAACCTTTTCCATACTCTCCATCACCAGTGTCCCTGCCCCAATCATCATCAGGCTCCTGATTTCTCTTGTCTTTCTTTTGCTGCTTATGTACCTGTAGAAAACCTTCTCATGGCATTTGACATCATTCACCAGATTCAACTCCAGCATAAACAATAGCTGTGATGTTTCAGGTTTCATAAATCTAAATATCACAGGTATATCTATCTAGTCTAGAATTATAGATTTTTTTTTTCCCTTGTGGCCACATCAAACAAGAAGAATGCTGTAGAACTCTGGACTGTTCCGATTCATCCAGCTTACACAGATGATCATATGTGCAAGTTCCCTTCTGTGCACTTTTTAGACAGATCTGAAAAATCTGTTCAAAAAGCAAAATAAATCTATTTATTTTGTACGGTATGAAATGTATCATGGAAAGTTTTCACTGCTCTGAGCCATAAACTCAGAATGCTGATTTATTTTAAGTGAAGTCTTGAGCTTTTCCACTACCTCTTAAACTGCAATTTTTCCCAAAGCAAAAGTAATTTCTCACCCCTATCTTCATGAATTCATGTTGCTTTTTATGAGAGAAGAAAACCTGTGAGCAATACCAGCTAATTTTTAGAGAGAGAGAATAACATTTTTATGGTAACTTCCAGCAGAGTCTGCCAAGAGTGTAGGAATTCAAAACAACTACAAAATCTTGATCTTATATAACAATGCAAGTCAGTAGCCATTAAGTTAAGCTCAGTACTCTAATTCAGTCTTCAAGTTCAAATATTCATTATTTCTGTCAAGTGCTTATTTTGAAAGATGTTTTTTCCCTTCTTTGATCTATAGTGCTTGTATTCTGTGCTTTATTCCTCTGATGTTCACCAAAGACTGATAATTGTCATTGCAGTATGGAGGATGGCCATTTGAAAGAAGCACATTTTGATGAATAACCTTTTGCATTAGTTCTATGTAATAGTACCTACAGATTTATACTACATATTTACATTTCTTCTAAAAAGTCTTCATCCTTAGAAAAGTTTGCCATATCTAAAGAAAGCAACCAAGCAGCTGGTCTATAATACCTCATTTTGCATTGAAATCTGGAAAACTGGCTCATTTTGTGCTTTATCTGGAGTTATTTTGGGTACCATCCAAAAATATGTGTTTTAGTATCAGCCAAAATGACTGTTTTGTCACCATGGCAATGTCTTTTATACTGGTATTAATAACAAATACTACTTAAATACATTTTTTTTTCCTGCTGGAATTTGAATAATTACAATGATAAACAATTTTCTCCTTTACCATTATTATTGACATATGTCAGATGTACGATGCAGCAATTCCTTATTATTAGCAATTCCTTGAGAGTGAGATCACAGAAAATTAATTGACAGTCATTTGTCATTAAATCAAAAAGAGATGCTCCATTTTGAAAATGGATGTCAAATTTTACATGTAATCAGCTGTTTAAAGTAAGAAAACATATTAGCTGCAGAAATCCCTAGAAGACAGCAGTAGCAACCTGAAATTTAGATTAACATAATAAAAAAGTAATCAGAACAAACACAAAGCCAAACAAGTGCAGCCACCCTATAAAGAACTAAAAACCCACACAAAAATGCACAAATAAACGAAAAATCCCAAACACCTGAAGAACAGAGGAAATAAGAGAAGAATTAAGCTAAAGAAACAACCTAAAAAAGAAGAAAAAAGCTCCACCAAAATGTGAAAGATATGAAAAAACAAACCCAACTGCCAAGATTCACTATGTAAAAAAAAAAAAAAAAAAAAAAAAAAAAAAAAAAAAAAAAAAAAAAAAAAAAACCCCCAAAAAAAAAAAAAAAAAAAAAAAAAAAACCCCCACCCGAAAAAATTTCTTTAAAAAAAAAAAAAAAAAAAAAAAAAAAAAAGGACTAATTAAAGTTAATTTTAGTCATACTTTTGAATTAAACACAAATTTGAGCTGTGTGTGTTTTGGGATTGCACCTTGCATGTTTGTGCAAATAAATTCAGGGGCTGCATCTCCTTCAATTTCCAGAAGGAAAGTGTGCTGTACAAAAAGGAGTAATTTTCATTTGCTAGTGCTAAGTCATTATTTGTAACTCATGACTTCTTCTATTTGATTATTTGACTATGTTATCTTGTTAGTGACAACAGAGAAGTACATCTTGATTAGTATATATTAGGGATGAATGACTTACAGGTTAGAGAAAAGTTGCCTTTTGCCAATCATTTTGAGGACATGATCATACATGGAGATAAGGAAAACAAGACTTGCAGGGACAAGCAGTATTCTTATTCATCTTAGTGAGACAACAGCTGCAAAAAAAGCTGCTGAACCAACTGAACAACTCATGGTCATTAAAAACTGTTCTTGTATTCCACCCTCTCCAGTACCGTGCTAGCACTGAGCCCCTCTGAAGGCAAGTAGCACATACTAAAATGGCAGCAAAACTCAACCTGGGTAATTTTCTGCCTTTTTAAAGTGTTCAGTGGCTCAGAGAAGAATCAAGGAAATACTGCAGCTAACAAAAGGGCAGACAATTGCAGTAGGGAAGCTGGGAAGGAAAAAGTACGTGAGGGAGAAAAGGAAGATGAGAGGCAAATAATGTCCCCTCTTTTTGCGGAGAGATGGAACCTGTAGTTGGGAAAACACTCAGGCACTTGCATGACATGCACTAATCTTAAGTTCTGTCAAGCACATATTTTTAAAATTCACATAATGATAACAATTATATTTAAACAACAATAGATTTTCAGATAAATCCACTACTGGAATAACCACACTTTTATAAGTGGCAGGCTACTAAGTGAGTCTCCAGGGAAAAATCTGCTGAATTTGAAGAGATACATGCAAGATCCACTCCCAAAATGTCATATTTTAAATCCAGAACTTCATGTTGATAGGGCCAAAGTAAACAGTTCGAAATCAGCCACACCTTACTGTGGCTGAATACAGCCTAAGGACCTCTAATGGCTGCTTGTATACATGTTGAACATAAGCCCCCTAGCCTATTTTCCTAAAAATAACTTTACTTTCCTAGCTTCATTGTTTTATGCCAACCTAGAAGAGTTTACATTCAGGAGGTGAGAAGAATTATTTTAAACTGAGAACAGAACACAGCCAAAAATGTAATAAATTGTCTTGGATTACAACTTACTTTAGATCCACAAAAACAAAACCATGACGTAATTATTTAGGAGGTTAACTTACGGAAAAATGCAGTGTTATATCTCTAAAGAATCCAAGATGAGTCACCCTTTCTATTTCCTAATGAAAATGATAAAACTCCTTAATCGAGGTCTTTGTCAGGAGATGAAATTCACGAAGACAGGGAAGGAAAAGGAGTATCTTAAAGCTACTCACTGATCTCCACAGCATGTAACAAGTCTTAAAAGATACTTAGACAAAAAAAAACCAAAACAAAAAAAAACACTCTGCCATTGAAAAGGCACACTTCTGTATTCCTATGATTATCATTTCTACATAACCATAGATATCTGTGGGTTTTTTGTCTTTGCATATTCCATATTTAATTCCTCTTGTAATTAATTTGCAACAATACAAAGAAGTGTTATCTTTTTATGAAAAGTACAAAAATTAGTAGATGCATTTAAAGAGTAAACTAATAAACCTAAAAAAACCCAAATAGAGCTGTTATGAAGAGAAAAATAATTAAGTTATGAAAAGAAAAAGAAGCTGAAGTTGATGCTTGATAATCAGTCTTTTAAGAAATCTGACAACATGGAAATGCTATCATTTCTTTTGCTTCTTTTGAAAGTGACTTCTGTAGGACAAGGATCTAATAAACAATAATAGCGTGTGCATATATGTATATATGGATATACATAGCTATTTACAACTCTCAATGAAACCTCAAATGTCTGAAAACTGACAAAAATTATTCCCAAATGTTACAGAACACACTTTCCAGAACAATCTGTAAATTACAAACATGGCAGTGGCTGAAATGGTATCATTATACTTTTGCAGAAGTTCTACGATGAAACATTAAGCTGATCACGTGTCTGTTCATGATTAGTTATTATATGTCTCAGAGCAGACAGTGAGATCAAGTAGATGATCAAATCCTTTGATTGAGGATATAGCACTTAGGCAAGAATGACCAACAGCATGACAGTTTGTTGTGTTTGTTGATAATTATGTACACGGGAATATGGGGTTACTGAGGATCACACGCTCACGTAAGTCAACGTACATTTTACTGCTATGAAAAAAAGCAATCAGATTGGGAACTACAATAAAAGGTAGCTTGCAAGACATATGAAATCAGTCTTCCATTCTCTCTGTCACTGGTAAAACACCAGGTGCTTACAGGGTCAAATTTTAGGAATGGAGCCTTGAGGAAGATAAAACTCAAAAAATTATAGGAAGCATGGATTTAGGAAAACAAAAAGACTGCTAAAGGATACATGAATTAGGGGAAAAGAAATATTCTTTATATTCTTCTTGAACAGGGTATGATTTATTGAATTTAAACTGTAATAAGAAATACTCAAATTACACACTATTAAAAAACCTTCAAACTATGATTATAGAAAGGCATCATAAAAATTTGAAGAGGTCAGAGGTCTTTAGAAGCAGATTAAAAAAATGTTTGACAGGAATGACATAAGCAGAGGAGATTCTGCCTTTGGCAGAAGATTAAATGACCTCTTGAGATACCTTCAAGCCCCACTTTTCTAGGATTTATATAGCACCTAGACAGTGAATAGAGAGTTTTTAAGATCACCTTAGAAAAGTAAATTAAAGGAAACTGAAGATGTGGAATCTTTGGTTATAAGTTAAAAAAAAAAAAAAAAAGGAAAAAATTCCAATAGAAGTATAGGAGTTACCTCAACAGTTGCCTGACTGTGCTTTCTGTGATGACAAAATTAGTTATAGTGTATTACTATAATAGACTCTGAGCAGAAAAAATACAACATTAGCATGTGGAATGCCAAATTAATCAAACAGTCGCAAAAGATGTGGCATCTTCGAAGCAACGTTTACTAGAATTGATACCTCCAGCTACGGCTCTTAAAACACATGAAAAAAGTTTGACCACTTCGATAAATCGTATTTTTCTGAAACTTCAAAGATACTGTAGCAGGACTGAAGCAGACATTGAAGTCTTTCTTGTCAAGAAGGGGGGAGTGAGAGTGAGAGTGAGAGTGAGAGAGAGAGAGAGAGAGAGAGAGAAAGGAAGTGAACACAGTTTATGTAATCTGGTTTAAGGGACGACAGAGCAAAGACAATGGAAAAAAGAAATGTGCATACTTTGGCACAGCTACTGTATAGAAAACATGGTTTTCTGTTTTGCATTGCAACAGTGATTGTTTTACAATTCTCTCTTGAGATAAAAGTTCCATGGGGAGTTGTGTAGAATGCAGTCTAATTTATTTTAATGATCAGAGCAGTCAATTAAGTGCCTGCACTTACAAGAGAAGGACTTTTTATGTCTGGTCATTTTCTTCATAAAGATTTCTCTAAACATTGGATGACTGCATTTGGGAAATGTGAGTAGCCATTATTCTCTTAATGACTAGGAAATTCCATACAAGCATTGCTATTATGTGTCCTCCAAAAGAAGACACCTTTTGAATCCTATGATTTTTACAAAATCCCTGTGTTTTAGCCCAGATTTTGCAATCTAGGTATTTTAAACATGTTCTTCTTAAGTAGATACTAGCTATAGTCTGTAGAAACAGAAATACCTGCTTCTGAAGATTTAGGGAGTGACAAAAAAGAAAAAAAGCAAATGTTTTTATCCCAAATGCCTGGAATCTCATTTTTAAAGATATGTGCACATTTTTCTCCAAGTTTTAATTGAAAGATATCATTGAGAATGGTAATGGCCTTTAAATGGTATTCAATACAATGTCAAAGAACATATAAAAATAATACCATCTTTTGGGAAAATAATGGGAAAGGGTACTGTTGAGAATTATGATATTAAATTTGAGGAAGAAAAGATTAATTTCAATCAATAAGATGCGGGCACTGATATTGACAGTCAATTACCAATCACCTACCAAGGCAACTGAGCAGATTTACCAAACTAACCCTCGAGACTCCTTACACTGCACCTCTTGCAGGCATATGAGCTGCAGGATTTAAAGTAGGCAATCAAGAAAACCTGTGAGCCTTCAACAGCAACAGACTTCACCAGGATTACACAGCTATGAGCAGCTTTCAGCTGGCACAAATCACACCTAGTAAAAACTATTTTTAGAAATTCTAAATATTACTGATTGAGAGTTTAAAATTTAGAGACTCTTTTTTTTGGGGCATTTTCAAGACTACTTAGGTGCCTTCCTGAGCAGTCCTTCCATTAGCTCCTGAATCTTGTTACTGTGCTGGTATAAGAGGAACTTGTTTTTTGGTACAGTAGAGCAAATCCTCCTGCCTCATCAATCTCAGAAAACAGATGCTAAAAGATACAGAACACAGAGGTGTTACTGAGATGTCTTCCCCTTATTCTCTTTCCCATGCCACTTGCCCTTTTTTTGGTGATGCCGTGTTATATCATGTCACATTCTTCTTCTCCCTATAGCTCTCAACATAAGGTGTGCATCTGTCTTGAGGTTCATCCCGTTTTTTTTCTCTTTTGCCTCAGCCTTTGTACCTATTTCATCTGTTTCTTCACTGTGTAAGTAAAATTAGTAGCTGCATATAGAAGTAGATACGTTAGTGAAAAACAGACAAGAATTATCCAGATATTTTTCAGTTCTCTTATTACCTGCTTTTGTCTTTCCTCATAAAGCTACCTTGCTTTTTATTTTGTTGTATATTTTGTATTGTCCAATCCCATAGTGTCTTATGATGCCAGTATAATACATGTTATGTCAGAAAAATAGAAACCAAATGCAAGATTCATCTAACTTCATCACAGTAACGTCAAAGCACTGCTAATGCCAAGAATTAAAAGACTAATATGTAAATATTTAGTCATGCATTTAAACTAATAATAAAACCGAATACCTTTTTTATGATAGGATCATTTGCAATTTTGATATCTACATCATTCAGAGAATAGACAGTAGAATAGTCTGTTCTATATATAGAATATCCAATGAAATATCTTTCTCAAGTATTTATTATCTGTCTCTTGATTTAAATAGGTTGGACTAGACAACTTGTGGCTAAACAATTTAATATTATCATAAATTACAAGGAAATGAAATGAAAGCAACTGAAGACAGTTAACCTTAAAGCTATTTGGTCTACCTATAACTAAAAACTTGTCTCAACTGTAACACAGATGCAAATCTCAAACAGAGTCTCGCCTTGTTTCTCTCCTTTATGACTCTTAAAAACAGTACCCCTTACAATGAAAACAGAAACATTTGGGAAATTTATGGACTTTGGCTGCAGATTTGAATATTCCTCTTTTCTAGGTGGTGTAAAAGCTTTCCTTTGCAACATCCTTGGTCTCAATTGCAGAATGCATTGCTTCAAGCACCATGGTGTAATTCTATCAAAATAAAGAGATATCTGTATTTTATAGATAGATAGATATGTATTATATATTTATATATAACACCCACACACATATATAATATATTATTGTATCTATATATATTTGTTTATTGGGAAAAGAATGTGTGATAGCTCATGTTAAGAACAAATCTCAAAACACATGCAAGTGTCTTGAGTCAGTGTGGCAAAAAATATGAGTCCTACATTTTTTTAGCATTGTGTCAAGTCCAAATAATTTGGTAATTTTCAGCTGACAGAAATACAAAAAATGTGGATTATATAACTAAAATATACTATATGGGGAAGCTACTTCCTGCTGTAGGGAAGCGGCCCAACAGTTGTAAAAATACTTCAAATATATAGCATAATTAATATATTAAGAATAAAGAATAATTCTTTAAATGTCACTAAAATATTCTTCTAATATACACTAAAAAGTAACTGAGGTAGAAGCAATAATAATTTTAAACCTAAACACGCCTATTACAAAGGCACTCAGCCTCCATAAAAGAAAAATTAGACTTCAGAAAATGGATTTTAATCATTAGTGAAATTTCACTCATTAAAATTTACTCAGCAAAGCAATAATAAATCAGGATGTTTGTTTTTCTTAAGGAGACATTTAACTGAACTAAAATATTGCAAAGCAACACTTACATATTGTGCCATGAATTAGGAGGGAATTTAATTTTTTTAAACAATATAATGACTCATTTGTTTTTTTAATTTCAGCATTATTTATATGAAACATTATTCAACTATATTAACAGTAATCTAATTAATTTTTAATGGGTCAGATTCTGGGTTGTCATACAATTTTAACTGCCTGAAGTCAATGGGATTCTCAGGGTATTACTATGCAGAAGTGAATTTGTTGCATATTTGGTCATAATTATTATAGTTGTTTACACGCAAATGTACTACTAATAAATAAAAATATAGAAAGATGACTGCTTTCATTGCTATTTAAATATACTCATGAAAATTTAAATTTTTTAATGAAAAAAATTAACAGAACAGAAATTCATGGTACTAATTTTGTCAGGTCTCTCGGACATTGCTGAAAAGTGTACTTTATTTCATATGCAGAAACACAAACAGCAACTAGTAATGGTAGCATTGTTGATGTACTTCCTAGTCATAAATCAGGCACAATCTCGCCTTAAGGACTTTATAATGTGGTCTCTGCGCTGGCAGACCAACTTGAAGCAGCAAAGAAATTAAAGTCAGAAAAGAAACACAGATAACCAAAGTGCATTTATATAAGATCACATCCTTTAACAAAAGCCAGCTACTGTTATCAAACAAAGTACAAAATGGTATATTCCAAAAGAAATTCAGGGGGACCGGGCTGCATTTGGGCAGACAAAGAGCAAGGGGAGCACAATGAAAGCTAAGATGAAATAGGGAAAGTAACTCACGAAATGGGAGAAGAATTTCTGAAAGAGAGCTTTTGTTTCAATCTCGACTGAAAGTCATAATGGAAAATAGAGTCTAGTAATTGTAGAAAAGGAGTAATGAGAAAGCCTTGGAAATGACAGTACATTAAAGACTTTGTACCACTAAAACATATTAAAAATAGCAGAACCAATAAATTCAACCTATTGTGCTAGAAAAGCTTTAGCAGTTTCCTAATGTTTAACAGTTACATGAAGTATCAGAAGAGTAAATGGTACATGAAGGTACGCACTGTTAGAGAAAAAAAGCAAAAACTGTTTTGGAATAGTGCATCCACTTTCAATGCCTAGGAAATTGCTGGCATAATGAAATATTTTTAATATTGACCTAAACAAAAGTAAAAATATTAAATTAGATTGATTTATATAAAACAGAGTATGCAAAACTAAGTAAACTCCTTTCTCAAGAAACTTTTTAGAAAAATAAACTCAGAGAGGCTTAAAGTTTGATGTTGGTGATACATGTAAAACAATCTTCCCCACAGTATTACATACGATCAAAATCAGAACCACGTGGCATAATGATGCCATGTTGCAGATCTGTCACAGAAATATGAATGTAAAAAAGGATGATTTGAAAACATAGCAGGCTAAAACACACACAGATTACTGATAAAACATTAGGTTTCTAGCTAAAAAATATGAAGTTCATGCAGCCCCTGTTGAACAGGTCTGTGCCTACTTTAGTCTTTGCCAGCAGACTGTTAAATTCTTTCCAAGCCAAAGGCACACACAATACAATAGCTAAATTCCTGTACAATTTCAAGGTGAAAGTGATTACAGCTTCTTAGAAGAAAATAAAGACCAGTGCTGAGGAAAGGGCTGAAAAGCAACAAAAGAAACCTTCTATAAGTAAGCATACTCCTGTCACAATCATATCTGATAGATATGTGGATCACTTAGAATGTGCATTTTTTATCATTAACCCATATCCAAAAGAACTAGAGTCAAAATGTTGATTTAATTCCACTACAAACTTACATCAGATCTGACTCTTTTTATTAAATGTACAGTATAGGTGCTATGTTTTCACTCTACAACATATTCTTTTGAGCATTTTTTTTTTTTAATCTCTACAATGACAATATACTAAGCTTTGGCAAAGTGAAGGAGTCTAGGCACCTCAAGTGGGATGAGAGTTGCAATATGTGCATTTTAGTTCTAAAATTACAGTTAAAATTTCCTGAGATGCCACGAATACACAAAAATGTCAAAATGCTACTGAATGCAAATTTGTGTTGTGCATTTTTTTATACAAACCTAGAACATACCTTGTCCTGAAAATGTCAGTACTTAATTTGTGACCCATCTTGACTAACTGCAGAATTTAGGTCAGTCTCTAAAGACTTTAAACTAGTGAAATGGTCAAACCAGAAAATATAAAACATCTCGTGGTGCACCACAAAGGGGATAAACAGTGCTTCCATCTGTCCACCCCCACACCCCTTCCTCTCATCATTTACAAAAAGCCTAGTGTAATAATCAATATATGATAATCTGGATGTTTCATTTAGAGCCTAAAAATCTCCTTTTCCCTAGTCCTGTCCCTGCCATCAAAGCTATCTACATGTTTGAGAATGTAATGGATGAGGCTAGAAAGTAAAGGCAGACAGAGGAAAAACATGATGATGTATGTTAGGTGCTTGCATCGCTGCAGAAGAGAGGAAGGAGAACTTAAAATTCAGGTTTGCCTTGCAGGTTCCTAAATACTTGGTTGTATCCAGTACCTTTCATTACGGCCCTGAGTCCAGTTAATGATAAAAAGAAATTTACAGCATCCATCAATAAAAAACTATTGCAAGTGTTTATTTGTTAGTATCATCAGATAGGCATTTAAGTTATTTTTTACTTATTTCTTTCAACTTTCACTGTCTTTATTTTGACAACAGCCTTGTGTTTTTAAATCACAAGAGTTCAATTATAATCAAAAGATAGGCCAAGAAGACTCAGTATGAGGACTAAGCCACAAGCAGCATAAGGCCAAGTCTGTATTATAAAGAAGGCAGCACTGTATTTTGGAAAGATATGTACATTTAGAAGGTATGTACTTTGGAAAAGTAACCTAAACACATAAGGAGGCATCACATCACAAATGCACAGTGAGCAAGGTGTGCTCTCCACAAGACTAGAGAAGTTTGCTCTGGATGACGTTACTTTTTCTCACTCATAAATTAAACAGGAATATTTCTACAGACATGAGGCAAACTCAGAAGAAAACAAAAGACAAAACAGTAAAACAAAAGGAAGGAGGTTACATGTGTTTTACACAGTAGTCTCTTAGGAGTATTTTCAGTCTTTAGTCTCAGTTTGTTTATGCAGCTGGATCATCTAACTTTTCCTAGCAGTAAGCAGTACTACCTAGAGAAAATATCCATGCCTGTCCAGACTCCTAAAAATACTCATGTATCACTAAATGTAATACTTAACTTTATAACCTGTTGTGCATCAAAGTCATGCCTACTTACATAAAGTGCAGGAAAATGGCTAAATGCAATTTGAACACTATTAACTAATTTTTTTAGGAAAAATATGAAATTTGATTAATGAGATATTCTTAGAGGGATTTTTATTCTTTAAAATAATTTTTTCCCAGGATGTGACATTAGGTGAATTTGAATCTATGGACTGAAATCTGTCAGTTTTAATGTACCGATGACCAAATTCTGGTCCATTGGCTTTCCACTTCACTAGTTGCATTTTTAAAGTTGGGATGAGAGAGGCCATTGCCCTGTAGTTGCTACCTCTTCCTTTCTGGCTAAAAATTCATTTTTGCTATCAACTCTTATGGACTCTAGGGAAAATTTGACTTGGGATCTTTTCAACGGCTGAAGCAAAAGCAGTTCTCAGTAAAGAAATTAAAAAAAAAACAAACAAAAAACCTCACAGTGGAAAACTGGCCAAAACTCTATATGGTGAACTTTTTGGTAGCAAAGACAGATCTCAAGCAAAAATTTGTGAGAATTTTGATGTTACCAAGTACTTATGTTCCGTTTAGTAGTAGAAATGGAAAAAAACCCCCAAAACATTACAAATGACTATAGCTTACTCACTATAAGTGGATTATTCTGAATCATAAATTTACTCCTACAGCTATTTTTGTTTCTTTGCAATGGAAATACTATTAATTTTATTGCATAAAAACACCTAATTCCAAATGCATCTAAATAAAAAAAAATCAGGAAATGAAAATAGGAGGTACAGTAAAGTGAAAAGCAAATTAGAATGTATTTTTTTACAGAAAAGCCCAAATGGCTTCATTTTACATAATCATGTTTTATAATCCTTTCCTATTTTGTAAGTCTCCAGTTGTGGCACCGGGTTACAGACACCTCCAGCTGCTTCTTTTGTTGTGAATCTTAATTTAAGTGAGTATTAAGTATTCCTCTATAAAAATTAACGCAATATGACCATACTTGAGAACTCTTCATTTCCCTTCTGAGGTTGCTCTTGCTTTTTCTGTGTTCCTCTTGGTGTATAAACTCTGTGACACCAAACCTTGAAGTTGAAATGCAGACCTGGAGTGAATATCCTCCTTCATCCCTCAGCCCCTTCCTTCTTCCATACATTTTTACCTCATAATGGGTAATTCAAATTCAACTCCCCTTTCAGTCAGTCCCAGTGACAAAAAATACCACCACTATAAGGACTCATTTTTACCTCAAGAAAATGTAAATGTGGTCATTAGCTTAGTATAAAATACAAACCAGGGCAGACAGCAAAGGGGGAAACATTACTGTCCTGCTGTTTGCCAGAGTGCATAATAGAGCTAAGATTCACTTTCCTATGCTTCCTTGTAAGGAATGCAAGAAGACAAAAGATTAGAATTCTTGAAGGACTGCTTGTTGTGGGTATCTTTTCCCTCTTAGGCAGAGAAAGAAATCATCTGTTTGGTGCCCAATACACAAAAAAGTGGACTTTACAAAACGACCAATGTAAAACCTAAATGTAGGCCACACGGCAAGCCTGTGATTGATCTTACTTGTGGCTGGGGGTTGTTTAATATTCTTAAATTGCATATGAACTCTTGGTAGTAGATTTACCCCTATTACCATTTTATCTTTACAAACAACAACTGTTTAGAACAACACAGTGAAAGTAAGTTTTTGATTACTCTTTTGGAACAACTTTCACGCATGGCTTATCAAACTAAAATAAAACTCTTAGTATAAACAACTTCTTAAAATGTCATTGAAACGTCTTAGATAAATACATTGATACTGTAGACTTCAGTAATTTCAAAAAGATTCAGTCATTCCAAGGCCATCTTCTCACTACGACATGATGCATGATATTTCTGAAGTAGCAGAAAAAAAGGAAAGTATTGCCTGAGGAAGTAAAACTGAGTCACTTTTCACACAGGTATGCTATTTCATGACTGTCAGGTGGAAACTCTTCAGGATTAATGCTTTATAATTCTCATATGGCTGATGCTTTAGAACTTCAAAGTATAGTAGAACATTTCAAATTTTCTTCAGCCCATGAGGAAAAACCTTTTCATTGGAAGTTGCTGTCAAGTGAAATCTTGAATTTAATACCGTACAACTGTTACACATTTTATGAAGATTAAAATTATGCACAACGTGTACAGTTATCCTGGTAATGTGAGTTTGTTTCGGTATAATAAACTGTCTTGTCTTAGAGCTGAAAATTCCAAAAATTATTCCTCACATTTGTTAGTATTTCATGAGAAAGCTTTACTAAGCTATTCTTAGTTTAAAACCAGTATTTACTTATGTATAACTATGTCTTCTTTTACCAATAAACAGAAATGTATCATTGCTTAGAAAGATAAGTAATCTGATAGTATTATGAAGAAGATTGCATGACAATCAATATATGGTTCCTGAGGAAGAGACTTAAGCAGTTTAAATTTGAATTCTAATATTGGAAGTCATGAATATAGAATTTTCCTCTTTTAAAAATAATCTGTTTGCTATAAAACCATCCCTAGTTATCTAATACTTCAAGATACAGTGCATTAGCACCCTCTCTGAATCTGTGTGAAGCTGGGTCCCTTTGGCAACTAAAAAAGCTCTTTGAACCATAGAACAGATGTAATGAAAATTGGTTCCATTAAATGCATCTGGCAAATTACAAACTGAAAAATTAATGCACCATACCAAGACTCTGGGGGCTATAATGCATCAAGGTGTGGTTGCCGGATGCTAACAGTTTTTCTTGCTCCCCTTTTACTTCAAAATAAAAAGTACAGTATCTTATAAACCTGCACTAAACCAGGACCTGAAACTGTAACTGCAACACAAATAATAACAGTAGGCCAATAAAAACAATGAGATTGAAAGCAACCTCCACTGCTACACTCCAAATGTGCATGACACAGCATGGAAAATACTAAGGATATATAATCTTACATGGACAAAGTAATAGAAGAAAATTTGATGAAGGACTAGTAAATCCAAACATGGAACTTCTAGCTCTAAATTTTCCCTAAGCTGTAGATTCCTGGAAGCTAAGGAAAGCCATTCTATTCTTTTCCTCTTTTTCTAAATACCTGTGGCTGAGCGCAGTAAGAACAACAGGTTTGTTTGATAGATTCCATGAATAGACTATCCTGCCTTTGTTCAAAACCTGAGTGAGAATAAAGGAAAGAGTGGGTGTTCTCAGTTGTTGCTGTTTTTACAAAATACTTGAAAGAAATACTGCTTTTAAGAATAGAAAAACATTCAGGCACCCCAATCATTTTTCCTTTGTGTGTGAGTATGTTCAAGTAGACTTATGAAAAATCCTGAGCCAGTGGTACAGAATTTGCAACAGAGGGGACTACTGAAAGGAAAAATGCCATAATGTCATACATGTCATACACACATGGCAGTAAAAATCTATGAAATTGGTTCTTCTGTGGTCTGAAGCATCTGTCAGTCTATCAGCACTGATATTTCCTGATGATTCCAGCCTGCTTCAGGATTATTGCTGAATTTCAAGACATTTAAAATGCAATGACGTTTAAGTATTTTTAAATAGTACCTTAATGCAGCTGGCTCATCTGCATGTCTATGTTTGTCAGATACTGCACTATTGTATGAGCATGATAAGGTGTAAAAATGCCTTCAAAATTAAAGGTTAGTAAAAATGCAGGCTGAAGGAACCAAATTACTAGCTGACTTTCAAAACTTAGTCCATGAAAGCCAGTGGGTAAAACAATGAAGTTAGGTGTAATCAGACTGAAATACTCCTTACCCAGAAGACCACTAAGAATGCTCACAGTTTGTGGACTTCTGCAGTCCATTTGATTTCCTGATTTCTTGGTGAGTTTTGTTCTTCAGTGTACATGTGAACACAGGTATTTATGTGCTAGTGTTCATAAACCAGTATTTCTATTTCAACTAATTTTCACGGTGCCATTGGTTTGCTTGATAGTTTTTGTCTTCTCAAATAAAGCATTCTGTATTTCAAACGATTCTGATATTGCACCTGCCATGCGCATCTGCCATGCCTCAGAATTACCTAGACCCAGAGTATGGCAGGCAAAGCAAACATTTTTGTAAATCATCCAAATATGGCAATTTTTTGTGTTTTTTTTTTTCCATTCCCTTTCTTGAGTCCTAATGCAAATGTTTATGGTTTTTCTAACTCTGATGTTATTACTTGGAATTCATATTTTTGTAGGCTTCCTCATGTTTTCTTTTCCAGAGGTCCCAAAGCCTTTTAAACACCAATATATCCCTGCTGTTGCAAATGGCCATGTAGACAAACAATCTGAATTCACTGCCTTGCTAAATGGTGAAGCTAATGTCTTTAAATGATGAATTTTTGGAATATAATACCTCATAATATGCTAACCATTTCCCCTCGGAGGCTATCGTATCCAGTTTCAGTCATAATGAATTACAGGAATTAATCAAAATTAGATACTTCAGCAGGCATACTTGCTGAAATACAGATAGGTAAGAAATATATGGGTCAGTAGATGGAGACATTTAAAAGCTACAAGCATTCAGTTTAGTGTGAGGTTTAACCTGTTGTTGAGTCAAATTGATACATGAAGTACAATTGATACATGAAATAAGCTTGGCAAAGTAACTTTTGTATCTTAAAAAGCAGACTGAAAGGCTATTTTCTGAAGGACCTGGAAGTGAACATGCGCTGTAGCAAGAGAAGAGGGAAATGAGCAAAGTGGATTCAAGCTGATTGAAGTCCTGAAGGATTCCTTAAGAGGCTATATTCCAAACAAGAGAGCCCCTACTCTCAGTCTGTAACCTGAGATAAAAAATGTGCCCTCAGACTAAATTCCTGGCAACTGAATCAGCAAGGCACACCTAGTGAGTGCCTCCACAAACATGAGGAAAGAAGACTCTCCAATTTGCTATTCAGACAACTAGATTAACTGTTTTATCTATTTATTTTGCAAAAACATTTAAATTGCATCATTCATTTGGATCGCTGTAACTTAAATGTACCATGCACTTTGAATACTGACTTGAAGTTAATGGCACTTATCAGAGGTTATCATAAACTTAAACCCCAAAGTTATGGCACTTTTTCGGAACAGCCTGGATCCCAAATACTCATCCCAAACTTTTCAGATGACATGGAAGTAGCACAAAGCTGTTTATAATACGTGCGCAAGGAAGGATGTACCCACAATCTAATTCAGTACTAAGTAAAGAGTACTGAATAAAAAGTATTCACTCATATAAATGAAGTAAATGTCTATAAATGTGGGAACTCCAATAGAAGGTGCCAACTTCTCCCTTACTGCCTTATGCTGATTACCAAGATCATGGAATGGTTGCAGTTGGAAGGGAAGTCTGAAGGTCACCTTGTCCAAGTCCCTGGCTCAAGACAAGGCATGATAGTCCAGTGCACACAGAGACTACAGACATCATTCAAATAAACTCATAATAAACCGTGATTTGAGAAGAGGGACGCAGGAAAGAGAATGTGGTTCATAAATAGTATTGAAATAGTGTTTTAGCAAAGATTGTAAAAAACACAGCTTCCACTCAGTGGCAATTGAGGTTTTATTAATTAGTGAAATCCAAACTCCCCTCTATGCCTTTTATTCAGTCTGAATGGGATTGATAACAGAGAATATGTAGTAAATTTATTGAAAATGCTCCCTGGGGTTTCTTATTTGGAAAAGGTAAGGAAATTAAAACTTAATTAATTAATTAAAAGGGAATGAGTTTTCAAAAATGCCTGAGACAAAGCTGTAGCATTTGTTGGAAAGCATAAACTCACTCTAGAGTTGCAGTGTAGCTCGTTTTTTTCTGCTAAATTTTCAGACTTCTAGAGAAAATCCAGCAAAACAGTAACTTCTGTTCATACTGCCTAATAATAAAAATAATCATAAAAAGTTATGAATCTAAAAAGATTAATATATCTATGTTTCTAGAGAAAACTATGACTAATGCATCATTGAATGTCTAATTTTTGATACATCTATGGTCAATACCTGCATTCTTTCCTAAGTTTCATAACAGATGGAAAGAAATAATTCAAGTTCTCTTAACCCCTGTCACTAACTGACTACAAAAAAATATGGAATTTCCACATAGTTTTTAGAGACTGACCTCATTCCTTCCTCTACCACTACTCAAAATTATTGGCAACAATAAAAAGTTTAAACAAATTCTTCTCGAAAAAAGCATGCATACTTGAGTATTTACTAACAATCGAAAATGATGTGACTCCCTCAACCCTCAGGTTTTAAAAAACATTAACTTGAAAATTAACTAACTTCTCCATAATATGCTATAAGCATGAAATAATAATGACATTTGGTATGTTTAGAAAAATCCAGTCCGTAGCAGTTCCTGATTCCTAGGTGAATAAGAATACTGTAGAAAGTGAATTCAACAATTCTTACCTAAAAAATAATTTAGACAATAAAAATGTTTTTTGCTAAAAAGTAAATTTTTAATAACCAGTAAGTTTATTTATGTTTTGAGTGGATGGAAATTAAAATTATATACCAGCAGGCATGAGAATATAGGACAACACTTTAGAAACCATGCACAACTGCTCCAGAAAACTGCAGAGAGCATAAAACCAAAATAAAATAAAACAAAAGTAAGAAAAGAGCCACTGCTTTTAGCAACAGAAAACTTATTATTTGGTTCAGAAGTGCACTGCAGCCCTTTTCAGTTGTTTAAGCCACTAATTAGTTTGAAGAAATAATAATGCAGCAGTACTGATAAAATTTTCTAATACGTAATACCAAAAGGGGAACAAAGTAGATGTTTTTGGTGGTTCTATAAATGGTCTATGAATCAGCAGCTTCTTCTCAAAAAACAAGTCAATAGGAAGTACTGAATTCTAAAATACATCCACTGTCACAAAATCTGCACAGTTTTTTTGAGTTAATGACTCTGACATTCTCTTTACAGAATCAACAGGCCTACTGATAACTGTTTGATGGGGAATTAATGATCTTGAGTAAAAATTTCTAGAACCAAGAATTATTTACAGATAGTGTAAGTATGCTGAATTTTTAGGAGTTAGTTCTTATATTTAGTTATTTAGTTCCCATATTCTTTAATGCCATTAATATTTATTTATGCATGCTAAATCTGAAGGAATAGTGAAATAGACTCAATGGAAAACTACTACTGCTATAACCATACCAAATATAGGTTATAAAAACAATCCAATTTCATTGTCTTTCTTCCTATCAAATCTAACTGACCTGACAATTCCACTCTTCATTTTCATGTAACGCTCTGAACATGAATGTTGGGAGTTGAGATACAGGGGAAGAAAGGTAAAATAGAGGTAATAGTAGTGTTGTTTAATAAGAACATACAGGTATTACAGGAGGCAATAAATACTTCCTTCAAGGCCATCCATTACATTTCTTACAGGTTTTGTCTACCCAAGATGAATCACAGAACTCTCGGAAATGAAAATAAAAAATTTGTACTAGATCATCTTTTGCCATTACTATTTGTACTGGGTCATTCTGCCATTATTATGAGAACTAGGAATTAATGTGCAACTTATGCAGAAGACCAATCTGCCTGGATGTTGTGAATTTCAGTGCAGGTACAGTGCAAGACCATTTTCAAGAAACAAAATCAAAGTCTACTCCTTGGGCAGAAAGAAAAGACAGATTATTTCCTCTCAAGCTACAGATCACACACAGAGCTGCCTTACATCTGTCTCAGCAGACAAAAAGCAGCTCTTCTCTTAAAGGGACAGTGGGAATATATGCAAAGCAGTGGATAATGTGTTTTCTTTTAAGCCAATCCCTTGACTTTACCACTACTGAAATTCCAAATAAAAGTTCTCATATATCTGCAGGAGATTGGAAAGAACTACATTTAGCAGTTTTATTTTACATTGCTCCATTTCCTTTCTTTCAGTCTATAAGCCAACTTGAGGACCAGAATTATTTTAGTAAGGTTAGAGAACTCAAATGATATAAATAAAAAATAACTGATTAATGGATTACTGTGATCTTTCTTCACTTCAGATAACACTTTTGTGCTAAATCAGAGCACATTACTGAAAATTATGATGGCCCATCAATTCCAGTTGTCACCTTGCTTCAGGCAGTGACCTCTAACTGGTATCTCCTAAGAGAAAAGCCTAACATATACCTATACTGCTGTACCATGATAATGGAACAATCTCTAGAGGCAATTATTTCATATCCTGAAGCAAAATGATCAATATATCTCTCATAACTTTCACAAAAACAATCTCCCATCTTATACAAATCTAAATATTTATATTTAATTCTTGCTGAACTCCTTCTGCTTTTACCTCATGGATGGGGGCAGAAGCCTATGACTACATGCTTAGCACTAATATTTTCCTGAGATATTTAATTTATCAGTGTTTTTTTCTTTTGTGCACTGCAGGTCAGCTAGAAAAATTATTGAATATATTCAAATTCTAATGATGTGGCCATAAATTTTACACTCCCAATAACGGTTCTGGTATTGATCAAAAGCAATACATTTTTTCTGAGTATACAGTTTTGGGGGAAAAAAGCCACAAAGTGACTAGAAAAGACAATTCCGAATGTTAGTTGAAAACAATACAGGTTAACACAAGGATTTTTTTTTTAATTGTATGTTTTCCAATAGAAACATCTCTATTTTTGAAAGCTGAAAAAGTGAGAAAATTGAAGAATGAAAAAATCCTAATTTTGATGCTTTAGGGGCAAAATTAGTTTTAAGAAAGATGTATCTTGTCATCAGTCTGCTTTTTATTCCATAAATTTTGAAGTATAGCCCTGTTTTTAACTGGCAATTAATTTTCTTTGTCTATTTTAGCATAGCACAGAAATTTCCTAACATATATTTGCACAATATTTGCAAACAGAAAATCTACAGATAAGCTGTTCATATGTGCAATCTAAATGTACTGCGTTTAAATTCCAACTGTTGTGAAAACTTCCTTGTATGCAGAATTTTATTTCACTTCCCTCCCCTAGTATAAAAAAATATTCAACACACACACACACAAAGCTTTAGCTGTTTGAAAGCACGAAGAAAACAAATAAACAAATGAAGAAACATTTAGGAATTGGTCAATAGCAAGCTTATTTATGAAAGAATACATATTTAAGAAGTCAAACTGCCCACTTTACAGTTCTGTATATGCTATAGGGACACCATTACACTTCTCTGTGTGTCAATATTTACAAGTATAGAAAAATAAAACTATTTCTTATATGAATGTTCAGTGTATGTGGTTTAAATACTATGATTAATATAAATAAGAGACCTCACAATGGGAGACAGGAAACAAAGAAATTGACATTTCTTAATGAGTAAAGTTAAAGCTTTTTTTAAATAACTGATCAAGTATTGCTTGACAGGAATTCTCGCCACAAGAACAGACAATGCTTTTGAAAATTTTCTCTTCTTTTCCTTGTTTACTTTTTTCTTACAATATTATTTGGTATTCTTATGTAGAACAAAAAGTATAATGTTTAACTTTAAAAAAAAAGTCTATGCTTTTATAACTATTCTGTGTTTTTTGAATGCTACCATTTTAAATAGGATTGCATAGCAATGTAGAGTGATTCTGTTTTAATTGTCGGCAGCCTTCTGAAATATACAAACAGTAGGATAGCAATAAAGAAGCTTTCACTTCATGAACAATAATGTAATTATTAATGAATTGAACTGATTTACAGAAATGTGATACATTAACAAACACACATGAGAGCTACTGCAGAAAAGACAGCTTTTTAACATGAATATTGAATGACAGAAGAAAAGTTGGACAGATAATGACCACAGGAAATCATCTTGAATCAAATGACAGAAAATAAAGGTAGAGCAAGTGATTTAGACATCAGGGAGAAGATTTATGACAGATTGAGGTATAGTATCTGAATAGAGAACAGAAAAATCAAGAGTGCAGGGGAAAGAAAGCTCTCATTAGACATAGCATTTCTACCTTCCCCATTTGTAAATATTATTTTATCTTTACATGATGCTTTGTAATCAAATTAGTTATGAATCTAGTAAAAATACTAGATTCATCAGCCTCTAGAGGATAAGCAGCCTGACAATTAGGGGAAAGGGGAGGAAATTCAAATGAAATATTGATTACTAGATATTAAGGAAAATGGTAGAAGGGAGTAAAATAATTTCATTCACCAAAACTGGTGCTAGCAACGAACAAATGGACAATGAGAAAATATGTTTTCTTTAGGGGAATAAACAAAACTGGTGCATTAAAGCAGCCAAAGAAGCGCTTTAGTAATTTTTACCCTTATCTTTCCATCAGAGGAGTGGGTTGGTAAACAAGAAGAGGCAGAGAAGTAAGAGGAAGAAATATCTTGGGCAAAGCATCCAAACTTAAGTTAATAAGACATTTGAGGTTAATTAAGGTTAAAGAACAATGGCACATTGCCAGGAGTAATTTTAATGTTTTTGTGTCTGTCACCTAACAGACTGCAGAATAGCAACAGTCTTAACAAATGTCTGATTCTAAGATACACTCGTGTGAAATTCAGAAGTAACCAGAGCAGCCGCATATGCTCCTGTAGAGTTAAGGCCACAAGGATGTGGACCACATCTGGGTTTCACAGCAATCCAGAAACCTTTGGCAGGTGGGAAATCTGGAAGTACGTATCTAAATTCGTAAGATTCACAGAAAACTCATGGCATACCTATAGTTAGTAAGAAAATGTAGTATTCCTATAAAGAAAAAAGTCAAAGTGTTTCTGTCAGCATCTTTACTGAATGTGAAAATGCAACAAATTAACTAATAAGCTAAAAACATTACTACAAAATAATCTAGTTTTTCTAACTATGGTCCTAATTAAAGCAGATTATTAAAAAAAGCTGTAAAACTGTTGCTTTATTACACCTATTTCAGGCACAAAATGTTTTCCTTCATCAAACAAAAGAAACATTAGGAAGCAAAACAGGAAAAAAATGACCCCAAAAAGACAGTGACAGGGAGCAACTGCAGACCACTGCCAGTGTCATATTTCCACTCCCAAGAGGCAAACAATGTTTACTTGGTTGGTCTAATAGACAGAATCACTAACTATGCACACGTGCACAAAGGGAGGGAAGGAAGTCAGTCACACAGAACATAACAATCCGCTGGGACACAAGGTCACATCAAGTAGTGTAACAAAAGAAATCATTCCAATCAGGTTTTTTTGAAGTGAAATAGCTTGTGCCCTAGTGGAGCACAGTCAGTTCCTCGACAATGGCCAAGTCACTAATTCAGTAAAAAGTCATGAAAAATTGTATTTCCAAATTTCTTCCTCACTGCTGCTACTTAGTGATTCTTCTCTGCTGTTGAACAAACATGGCAATGGACCAAAATGAATAGAAATACCACTCACTGCTGTCCTTATATACGTTAAACATTTGTATATGTTAAAAATTTGTATACATTAACAGGGAACTGGACAGATTATTACTTGATGACCTTTCTTGATTTTCACTTATCTTAAATATTATTCTCTCATACATTCTTGAATTGCTTTAAGATTTATGTAATGCTATTGTATTGATACTTACACATACATTTTCCATGTAGTCATAGAAAGAAAAAATGCAAGACAAAAAGTCAAACTTCATACAAAACAGCAGTCTTGTAAGAACAGAGTAGTGAAACAAATAAAAAAACTCGCCTCCTAGCACAAATTATGCAGAGTATAACATTTTGGCACAAGGTAAGTCTGCGAAATGAAGAATTTCTATAAATATGGCTCAGAGAATATTAAGAGTAACAACTGAAGTAATTTAAATTTTTTATATTCTGTGTGTATTTGTATAGATTGCTACAAAAAATTAATGAAATTAACAATTGCTATTTTATAAAGCTCCTTTATTTTTGTTTCTTCTCTTTATTTGAAAACATTCCTCGATTCCACTTGATACAAACTCAGGAATTCTCTTGACTAGCCTTTATACATATGCCTATATGTATGTGCACGTATATGGATACATGACTTGCCAAAGCCTGTGGAACAATGAAGGAGATGCAGCTGTTGAAAGTGGTGGATTTGATGGAACAAGCAGGAATTACGCTGACTGGTCTATGGTCCTTTAAGACACAGAATGAGACAGACAAAATATTGTGTCGGTTGTTTAGGTTAGCTTAGTTTAGTGGAAGCCAGAACAACAGCAAGACATTATCACCAACAGAATATCACCACAATCTAAAAATAATTCATGCCAAAAAGAAAGTACAAGAAAATTAAGGTATGTAAATTCTTGTAATTAGAGGCCATGGGATACTTAAATCCAATACAAATAGGAGACAGGAAAGAAAGAGATAACGCTGGTAAACTGCCTTTAAGTAAGAAGAGAAGTTGAAACTTCTTGGTGGATGAGCAATCAGTGACAATCTTTAGCACATTTCACTCATGCTGCAAGTTAGTGTGGCCCAGGAAATAACATGCCTCATAGGGAGGGCCGGGGGCTTTCCTTATGGAAAGGATACTGCTGCTCTGAGCACCTGGGATATCAATTCATTTATCTGTTAGTAGTGGTGTCTGGCTTTCTCTCTTCTGTGATACCCATGTGATACAGAAAGAATAGAAAAATGCTCATACCATTACGAAAATGGATTGCTCTTTGTATCTGAAAGAAGTCTTGGAAATCTTTAATCACCAGATTGTTTTAGCAACTTAGTCTCATTTCTTGCTCTATTTGCCTGTAAGTCAAGGAGGTACAGATTGTTTCTAGGTGCCTGTGCACAACGTACATGAGACTTGTTATGATAAAGCAGTGCTTTAGGATTTAATCAAAGATTATAGCAAAGCAGGCCCAGTTGCTAGAACAACTATATAAAATTAACTGCGTATAAATTTGTGAAAGTGCATCTGTTACGTAGATACTACTTTAGGAGGTGTATCACTTAACAGAAATTGCAGAACCATTATCTTGGACACAGAGTTGAAGGTCTAAACGATGAAAGAAACTGGCCATTTCCTTCCTGCACAAAACAACTTTCTACCATAACTAGAGGTTATGGAAATTCTCCATTCAGACACACTTTCTTGAATGACACATTTCCCCTGGATTTTTAAAATTATTCCTGTTTTCTTATCTATCAAAAGGCTTTGCAAGAAAACAGTGTTAATAAACACCTTGATGAACAGCTATGAATATCTCTGATGAAGACCAGATAGATCTTGACAGAAGGATCTTTTATAGATAAGAACATTCCTACCACTCTCTTTTAACTGGGAAGAAAGTGCCTATTGATTAGGTTGGGAAAACCAAATTTTCATGCATATCAGAACAATTCTGACCTCTGTGATCATACACATGAAGACTAGACCACACATGGCATACCAAAAATGTTTTAAATCTAAATTTCAAACTGGTTTCAAGAACTGTGCTGTCATACCAGTGGAAAAATTCAGAAAGTTATTTAAGATTGGATAAACTGTCTGGTACAGCTTGTATGGTAACCAACAATGTACGGCTTTAATGAGATGAAAGATTTGAAAGGGTTATTTGCAAACTGTCTAATAATAACTAATTTTAGATGTCTCAAGGCTAGTCATAGGGAGAAGGCAGTTTATAGTTTTATAATCTTTGTGACATGGTGCCCTCCAGCAAGCACAGAATGGGTCCTATTTCAGTTGTTTTAAAAGACCTGCATGTATCAGAATAAAGTTGGTCTCAGCATGTTAAAACAGCGTGAAATACATTCCCTTGCAAATTGTTTACAGAAAAAATGTGTTTATGGAAATGTATCACTGATTAAAATTACCAAAGGTAAAAGACTCTCTCTGAGTCTTTTAATTGTATTTCTTCCTAGAGAGTGGCTAGTAAGGATGCTATTCTAAACTCCCATGATGAAAAAAAGGATTCTTTTCCTTTGAACTACTGTTTTTCCTAACTATTTTGAAAATTTTAGGTTTTAAAAGCTAACATCTCCCTTGAACAAAATCAAACTCTCCTCCTGGAATTTGGGTCTTGTTAACAGGCGTGGATCTTTTGTAGCTTGAAAACGGAGCCTGTCATAATTTTTTCTTGAAAAACATCTTTGTAAGACAGCTATTTTGATTCTGAATATGGTTGTTTATGCTTGTTCACTACTGAGACTGAACACAGAAACCCAAGCAGTGTGAAATCAACAGGCCAGAATTTAAGGAAAAGTCATGAAGACAGTAATTGAGACCTCAAATATATTCCTATTCCAGTTAGTTAGGAAGTTGTGAATTATGTAAAAAAAGTGTCTTTGTTTGAAACAAGAACTTTTCACACTAAGTGAAATACCTTACTTAATTTGTCAATTTCTCCTTTACTTAATTTAAGCAGTCATAAGTAACAGGTAGATAATCTAACACAACTATTCAGAAGTTCAAAGATTCAGATTAGAATAGTGTAACTGGTCCCATTACTTTTCTGGATTTCACCGGGGAACTGAAACACAGGGTTATTAACCGTATGTTACACACTCCATGTGTTTTTATTTTTTAATCTACTGTATTATCAAAGCAACAGCAGAAGTAGGCTTTGCCACAAGTTGAAAACAAATCAAGCTCTGAAAAGGGAATTTGTCTCCTGTGTCACAATGCAGTAACATTGCAAAGTTCTTTTTATATGCTTGAATCCATTCTACAATTCAGTCATATCGCAGAAGAGACGTGAAACACTTTTCTGCAAAAACTTTCTTAGTAAAAACAGTATAAAAAACATAGAAGTACTCACATTGAACATTCTGACCTACGATTTTTTTGTCATTAGAAATATTTGACTTTCATATTTTTAAATGAAAGTCCTATTTTCACACAAAATATACATTCTTTACTCCTAGGATTTCACCCAGATATTAAAACTTTGAAAAAATCTGTCTCAAATTATTTTCACTTAGATTTCAGCTGGGAAAAAGAATAGCCACAAAAGTTAGTTTCGCAATTGTATGCACAGACTGTCTTCTAAAGCTGTTTATATTCTTCACACTTAACTTTTCTTAACTGCCTGAATCTTCTGTAGAGAACAGGACTGAGTATGGGGAGGTTACATAATACGATTGCTAAAGGGAATAAAGGTTCTGCTCTGATGTAAAAAAAAAAAAAAACAACCAACGTTTCCAGTCAGAATTCCTTAGCATCTTCTAGCAAAAACAAAATCTGCCATCTGAAATCGGAGGAGCAGCATTATTGCAAACTGAAGCTAATTGATACATCTTACACTCTCAGTACCAAGACATTTACAAGTAAACTACTAAACACACAAGATTACAAGTTCGCTGAATCAGAAGAACCCCAGCTTTTGGTATGATTAAGTTTTAATTGTATTTTTCCTTAGGGATCACTAGTAGCTAATAAGCTCATGAAAATAGGACTTTAAATAGCAGGAGTAGTAGAAGTCACTCCATGCACCATATTTTGATATGCTTGGCTGCCTAAGGCATCCTATTGCCTGCAGTTTCAAGAATTTGGTTTTCAATGAAAAATCTATTAAAAAACCTAGGAATTTTTTGTTTTTTAAAGGACAGCTGGTTCAGTACTTCATGCACCTTGTGTGAATCTCAGAGATGCAGGTACCATGTCTTCTTACTTTTACTGTGGTTTATTTGTTAGAAACACTTTGTGAGTCACAAATTCTGAATCACTTCTCAAATTTAATTATATGCATCTCACTCTGTCTGACAACAGTGATCGCAGTGATAATGAATAGGGATTGCAGCCATAAGCATTGAAAGTAACTTCTAACCTTATAAATAGTCTCTTGCTTAATTTTTTGAGACTATTGGGTCTTTCTGCTAGTGTGTACAAATTTGTTCCCACCCTTTTTTTAGCTGTATCAGGCAACTGAACTGTAGAATGTGTTTCTTCCAGAATAATGAGCAAGGGGAGCTCCTATAGGTATACCCATCTACAAAGTGTGTCAGATCAAAGATGGAGGCATCATTCTGCAAGCAAAAAAAGTGGAACATAGAAAAACCCCTGACCTGTGCCATAAATCAGCATGAATCAAAAAAGTTAACTCCTTTCTCAGAAGAATTTAATTTTTTTTTTGCTATCTCTAGGTGCTTCTAAATGGAGTTAGTTAAAAACCTGAAAATTAAAATAGGTGGATTCTATACTGTACTGGTTGATAGGTAATTAAATTATAAGATGCCATTAAAATCAGCTTGCGATTCTTCATGTATTCCTTCTACATATTTTAACTAATGACTCCTTTGCAAATTCAACTAGGGCTTCATTCATTTATAAAGTTTACTTTGTATGGTCAGAAAGAAAATGTTACTGCATAACTTAGGATGTTATAACTACATTCCTGTAACTACATTTTTGCAACTGAAAATAATCAGAAATCTTGCACACACAATCATTTAAAAAGAATAAATATTTTTTTCAGTATCTATGAAAAGGTATCATTTAGATTGAGAAACATGACATTAATAAATGAAGGACATCTTCAAATTCATCAAAGAGTTGAATAACAATAATTGTTGTTGAATTACGACATTACTCGAATTAAATAATTGACAATAGACTTCTTTACCCTTTATGAAAATTTAGTTCTTTCAGAAAATTGGTACTGGCCTATGACAACTGAGATGCAGAGGAATGACTTACAGCACACTGATGCTAAGGATTTATTAAGCAGAGAAAAAAATAAAGTACTAATATATTGAGCTTCAGAATGAACTAAATTCCATGGACTTGCAGTCCCCAAGACACTGTAACAGGTGCAACAATTATGTATGGCACAACTTGAGGGACATACTAGCCACTCATCTGTGAGCTCAGCAGTTTTGATGAGAGAATGAACTGTTAATTAACAAATATTAAGATCCCAACTTGTCAAGCAAAATTAAACTCCAGGGAAGAAGCACGGCTGCCCATGAGATGCTAAGCTATCAAAACTAAACCAGGTCAGAACTAGTGAATGACTCTTGGAAACAGTGAATGGAGTATTTCTACTGTTTAATTTTTGTGGTTCAAAATACCCCATGAGCACTCAGTTAATCTTTTTCTCTGAAGTGTGTGAGATATAGAAGGCTCATGGGTATGATATTTTGTAAAAGGCCAGGGATCCACATTACCTCTGAGCTTCCATATGAGGTAGCCTTATTTCCCTTCTATCAACACTTCATTGCATTTGATATCCTATCAATTTCATTGTAATAGTGATTTGAAGGACAATTCTACTGCTTGAGAAAATAACCCTTTCTGAAGAACCTCCATATCACAACCGTTGCCCTGTGCAAGCACCAAGAAAATATTTTCTTAGTCTGAAGCTAGCTGTTTTCACAGAGGTAACAGAATTTGCCTACACAGAGCACATTTCCCTCACTGTGAAGATCTGTGTGTAACAGTGTGTGGAGATGCACAAAATGTACACACACACAACAGCACGAAGATCCACAATCCTGTATGACATTGCTGCAACGTGTAAGACAGAAGGGGAAACTTGTAAATGAGAAAGCAGAGTTAGTCAGCTTGTTTCCACCTATAGGAAGAATACTAAACTTTGAGAAGAAAAAAAGTCATTTTCAGCTTTTATTTCTAAATTCAGGGATTTGAGAGTTTAACTTTCTGAAATAAATTCCTAGCACTGGAAAAGTCTAGGAGCTGTGCAAGCGTCCTCAGTGAGGCATTTCTCTAATCTTATTCTTTGGAATGAATACTGAATAAAGCCCAACAGACATTTTGCTCTATTGGATCTAGCCTGGATTTTCTTTGAGTTTGTAGTGAGATGGTTTTGGTTTTCCCATCTTTCAAGCTCGGTATCAGAGCAAACTAGTTTGATTTTTAAGAATGCATATGCATGAAACAGGCCAGAAAAAAAAAACCCACAACAACTTCTATTAAAACACATGATGTAAAGCTATGTCCATTGGCTCATAATGAAGAAAAAGCCTCAGCTCTGGGGTAAACAGTCAACTGAAAAAAAGTGATGATTTTTATGTGCTTCCACAAAAAACTGAATTGCAGCTGGTCTGCATCTCTGAAGTGTTCCCTCTCAAGATAATTTGGAAGACCATTAATTGACAAGTTAGGTCTGTATAAAGAGCTGCAAAGGAGCTTCTTCCTAATGTACTGCAAATTATGTCACTAATACTCATCTGGAGGCAAAGTTTCTCTGTAATTTGGAGAACCAGTTCAGACCTTTCACCAGCTCAGATCTAGGCCTCTCCACAGCAGGAAGGTACAATTCTGCCAAACTGTGTTAAATGAAATACAATTATTTGGCTGCAACTCTTGCTACTGAGGTATCAATCCATGGAGTAAAATCACTGTTTTTCTCTCTTTTTATATCCTGTGTACCATACCATCTGCAGGATCAAAAAATTTCAAAATTCTTAAATTCAGTTTTCACCTATGTGATTGGGGAGGCAGGGTAATGGGGTGAAAGGGAAGAAGTATAACCAAACGATTTACTGAGCTACAGAAACCTCCTCATTCAAATGACAAGCAAACCTTTAACCTTGCATTCTTTTTCAGAAAAGCCTTAAACTCGTCTTTATCCAAAATGCTTCAGACCAGGGCTTTTGGCTTTAGTCAGACATAAGGATTGCCAACTTGTTGGCAATGATCCTGTGTTGCCTTTTATCTGAATGTTTATGTCTGAAAGCAGCAACAGCAGAAACTCTCTCTGATATTTGAAGGAAACATTTTTAAGTAAAATAGTAAGAAAAGAACACATATGACTACATTTCAGTTTTTTATTCTTTTAGACACTTTCTATACAACTCAGTCTTTGGAACAGGTTTCTGCTGTGTGGATATGAATGCCCTGTATTCCAGGACAGCAAACTTCAACCTGTTCTGAAGTTTGTTAAAATTGCTCTTAAAGCATGCTGATAAAAATACCATTTCTGCTTCTATGACTCTTCCCAGACAAAGAACTGAAGGTAAACAATGAAAAAACAGGTGGCACAGAAGAGGGATAGTGAATGAGACAGGAAACAGGACAAAATGCTGTGGCCCTAGTAAGTCATCAGAAGATACTGAAGAAAGATCTTATTTCACTCCCTCCCCTGCTCCTAAAACCAAACAGTGAAAGACCAAACAGAATAGTTGGAATAAATTAATAGATCATTGTAGAACAGAAGAAATTTAAGATGAAAGAATTATCTCTTTATATTTTCCTGAGCAGTGGATATGTGGCATGGAAAAGATGAACTCTTCTTTGTCCTGTTTTCTTTGTGCCCCAAACAAAATTCAGAGTGAAACATGAGAAGACAGGCTGGTCCTATGGAAAGGAAAAATGCATATGCAATCTGTCTATTCACTGAAATCTTAGGGATAGATATTTCCTGCTGCTGAGAAAGATGTCATCAATTCATAGGGGAAAAATTATACAGCAGCTTTTTCATTTGCGCTAGATGAACACTGCCAGAATCTGAGCACATGAGCACAGAACAGATGAGCTTCTAGGTACCAGTGAAGGGAGCAGGCTACAATACATATAATGTATCAGTAGCAGTTCCTCTAGCTCAAAATAAATTTTATATATATCTGCATCTATACAAATACACATATAGCATACATATACATTCATGTAGTATATGAGTGTGTGCGTGTGTGTGTGTGTGCGCGTGTGTAAAATAAATAAATAAATTAAAAAATAAAATAAGAATATAGTGTCAGACTGTTTAAAATCAACATTGATGCTCTGGACTTAAAAGTTTTACTTAGAGATAGGTGTTGTGCATTTATATGAGCAAGCTTCATTTGCTTATGGCTTTGTTCCTGCCCTCGCTGAACGTTTTTGCCCTCCGGTATTTCACAAAGTACTCATCTGACCTAGGCCACCCTCCTCTCATTTTAAAGCTTTAGCTTTCCTTAGTGGTGTACGCACTTTCACAGCCTGTTCTTTTACCAGGTAGCTTCTAGTATAAAAATGCAACCTGGAGTCCATCATGTCAACAGTGGAGTCAGGGAGTGACAGAGCTTTAAATACAGGAATGCCGTTTCAGCCAATACAGGAATGATTATGAGTCCATATGCAGAAAGGACATTTATTACCTTTGCCATTCAGTTGTGTGAGAATAGGAATGAAAAGCATTATGTAAATGATTTTCTATTCCTGTGAAAATAAGCGTGTAAGGATTTGGTGCTTTTTTCCTACACATTTTTATTAATGTTTACATTTTCATTTTAATTGGGAAAGAGTATTTGATATAGACAATACTGTCAAACTTTTAAAGGCCACTTTAAAAGTCAAGAATACTTTTATTTTCTACTGAAAACCTTTTAACATTGCTTAGCATACATATTCATTTTTGGAGACAGTTCAGAAAAAGATTATTCTTATAGTTTATTTTAGATGAACTGTTCAAATCTTTTTTTATATAAATTCCTGAAGCTATATGCAGTACCAGAAGTGTGTACAATTTTGTAAGTCATGTAGTCCAGGTTTATGCTTTATTAAATTGCATTTTTGAATGGATGTCATAAAAGTACAGTATTACTTTTGAAAATACCTAAATCCATAGACATTTCAAAACACTTATACAGAAATATATTAAAATGCAAGTCCGTTTGGACAGCTTTTGTATTACACCTTATCTAAAAATAACTTCCAAACTTATAAATGTGCTTTAAATTATCTGGGGGAGATGGACTTTTGTTAACAGAGGAATAATTCCTGAAGAGCAATGACTGTGCTGTTAGAACTTTTCTAGGCTTGCCAGTGTAGGCATCTGTCATATGAGTTTCCCCTTGCTACCCAACAAATGGCCTGAACTTAATTCAGGAGGGAACATCCAAGCTGTCAAGTCATACAGAAGCTATTTATGATCACCAAGAAAATGAACAGATATATGCAAAAGGCTTTGTATATTTTCCCAGTGAAAACTCAGTAATGTCAAAAGTTTAAATATTAAAGGAATTTTTGCTCTTTGCATGTAAACCATGAGGAAAAAAATGTTTCACTATCTTTGAACGAAAACAGTAACATGGTGAGGAAAAATAATTTTAGCACTTCCTCATATTTTTGATAATCCATGCATGACTTCTGACACCAGCAGAGGTGCTATTCTTGACCAGATTTGAGTCAGAAGCAAATAAGAATTTGTAGGGATATTTAGCAATGAACATATTAAAGCGATGTCATCACTTTTGGCAATTCAGAATGCAGTTTGTAATTCAGTTTTAGTACATGTGAGAAAAACAGCATAATAAACAATAATGTAATACAATTTTCCAGATTTATCATGTAGCTTCTAACACACACAGTGTGGAGAAATTACATAAAAATATGTATGCCCATAAACAAATAAATAAAATAACACACACACAAAACCACAAACAAAAAGAACACAATAATTACAAGTTTCAAGATTTCAATTTCCTTAGTGGAAATCCACATCTATGAAGCCTACACAAACAAGCATAGAAACTTGTTTAAAGCTTAGACCTATAAACTAAAATTAGACCCCATACTAAAGTGCACCTCTAAAAACAAATTGTTCTGTGTCTGTAATATATAACCATGGGTTATTTCAAGTTTGGAAGACATCTGTGAGAACTGTTTTGAAGTACTAATTTAGTTATCTTTATAATTCCTGCAAGAAAATGAATAATAATTTCTAGAATTAACATTTTCTCCTCCAATTTCAATGAATTCACGATTTTCACTTTCATGAAGAATGAAGTAGTAACCACTAACTTAGAAATCAGGTTTTCTAGGTTTCAATATCCTACTTATACCTCCTTTGTAGAAATAAAACACAGCACCAAATAACACTATGTGCTTTACTTTGTATTCGTAAGAGATAAAATTCAATTGACATTTAATGAATTTGTATTTTAATACAGAAAATCTTGGGAACTGAAAAGCACCATTTCTCTAAAACTTAAAAATATTAATCAGCCATATGACAAGCAAATACTAAACATACCACCCAGGTTAAGGGTGTTCTCTTGAATATAGTAAATACCTTAATTCTGTCAATGGAATTAAATTAAGCACTGGAAAAAGCCATCTTTGTGATGTACAAACAATAATAATATATTGGCCTTTACAACTAGAAGCACACCGTTGGTTAAGATAGACTAATGCTTTGAAGTAATATGGTAAATCTGCTGTCTTATAATGTGTTCCTCAGCTCTTTAAACTGTTACACTTGGTTATACACAGAGTACTGTTTAATTGTAATATTTACAGTCATCAGGCTTTCTGACGTACCTGTGATATTCACAACCATGGAACATTTTAGAAGAGCTATATAAAAAGAAGATGAGAGCTAAGAATAACTTATATGGTGTATTACATTCTCATATTGTACCAATCTGTTCATCCTATCCTACCTAGGCAATGCAAAATAGAGGGGTCCAGGATAGAAGTAAGGGAAAATTTAATTCCTTTAGAGGCATTCTCATTGACTTGATGTTAACGGAAGAATTAGACCTGACTTCTACACCATTAATCATTTACTTCTACACTAATCAGTGAAGTGCAATGGAGTCTGCTGAATCAGGCAGTGACAATGCTCTCCCATTGTGACTGGGCCCTCTGTCCACTGCCTGTAAGTTCAAGTATCTGTTTCTTTGGAAAAGCAAAAAAAACTCTGCCACGCCTTACAAAGAAGATGAAACAAAAACAAAGAAATGACAAAGACTCCCCACAAAACTACTACTACCACCAACTACTACGAATTGCAATTTGACAGAAATTTGTACCCATTTTAACTGGCAAACTTGGCAGACTTACACATTACTTTGAATGCATATTACAAAATACTTTGAAGCATCTGATGCTAGAGGGAGAGTCAGGAGTAGACTCTTGGATTATGAGCCATGGAGCTAATCTAGTACTTCACTTGATGTCTAAATCTGATCTACAGATCAGTATAAACATTAAAATACAATACATAAAATATATTTACCTGCTTTGAGAACTATTGCTAGGGAAGGAACTTTGCTCTGGAAATCTGGAGATCGCAAAATGATCTATGCTATGGAAAGATGCAGGTCTAAGCAAATTCTGCTACTCCAAGGGAAGTACCTATACTTGGCCTCGCTACAAAAGAGGTGATAGGACTTTATCAATACCTTTATTAGAAGTGGTTTAAGAGTACATTATCTTCTTTTGTTAAAGAAGGCACAATTTTATCAACAACTGTATAGCACTGGCACAAAAGAATAATCAATAGGATGTGAAGAAAGATCATGCTGCAATCTTTACTTAATATACATTAGCTCACACTACAGTTACCAGCTGGCTACCAATGCAGTTACCAGCATTGGTACTCCAACTGCTTTAAATTTAGCAATTTCCATTAAGACACTTGCCCATGCTGTCTTCTATCCACATAGTAATAAAAGAGACAGACCATATTCCAATTCTCAGTTTCTCTAAAAGGATGTATCTAATAAGTTATGTAAGGTTTTGAAATGGACAGTGATGCGACAGAGCTTTGGGTATATACACAAACATCTTAAAGAGTAACAGTTCAGGTGAGAAACTATTATTTTCAAATTTACACAATAAGTATTCCAAGTAGAACCCCTTGCAATGAACTAGAAGAGTTCTTTATAGACTCAGCTAGGTAAAGACTCAGAGATGGACTTCTCAGAGACTGTAAAATTTTGAGACACTTCAGGTAATGCATAATATCTAGCAAAAGTGTAAAAGGAGCTCCAGGTGGTTGTATGGCAAATGTTAAATATGAGGAAGTTCAAGGGAAAGCCTATGTTTCTGCTTGAATTACAGCCAAGTGGACCTTTCATAAGAAAAAGCAAGTTAGTGATGATGTTCCCTTCCACACCAGACATCTTTGAGAGGGCACTGACAGTTCCTTGAGTCTTCCAGCTTCTGATGAAAAACAGACTTTTCTTGTAAGGTCATGTCCTCATTACAAGATCTAATTTTTGGAGATTTGTTTCCACAGACAAAGTGTGAAGTTTAAGGAAGAACAGAGATAAGTTAACTTCCTTCAGTACATGAAAGTCAAAATTCTCTTTAGGTAAAAGCTTCAGACAGATCCTGCCACTTGTCCTTATGGAAAACAGCGCAAAGGAATTAACTGTAAGAGTTTGAATCTCAGCTGTCCTTGTTGCAGAGGAGAGATCATAAAGACTGTTTTCAGAGATAAATGCAGAAGACAGCATTCAAAAGATTCAAAAGGCTGTCACATCAGAAGATAAAGGACATGAATTGCTCGTCTTTGACAATAGGCCAACTATTAGTAGCCTAGCATGATTTTCAGCGATTTCTGATGTGAAAACTGAGTGATGGAACATCCTGCAGAGTGCAAGTTGCAAAGCAATCTCCCTTGTGGAAGCAAGGGGGTTACTGAACTTCAGTTTAAGCATTTAGATTCTTATATTTTAAACAGGGATTCAACATGAATAACTTTTTTTTTTGCAAATATACATAAGGTTATTTTCATAAAACTCCCATTATCTCTTAAGGGACTTGGTTCTATAGTCTCTAAATACAGTTAAGATGGTATCTAATCTGAAGTGCATATTGTGAAAAGAGTCTCTGAGAAGATGGCATGTCCAGAATTTGGACTGTGTAGCTGTGGGGTACACTATACACAGCCTGTTTGACAACTATACTAGGCTTCCACAGGCACTGCAATTTGGACTGGTAAACTGAAAACCTGAACAACACTTTAAAAAGAGAACATAATGATTGTTTCTATAAGAGTGGAGAAGGCAGAGTTCTCTCTCAGTGTATTTCTATACATTTTTTAAATTGAAGACAGACTTTGTAGTGCTGATAACATAGGTGCCAGGGGACACTTGACACTAGCCTTAGTTACTGAACATTGAGATTCTGATTGCTTTGCCTGGGTGGAATTTTTATCAGAAGAGCTATAGCCCACATAGATGTAATCTAAGGGAAATGATTGCTCTTGGTGGGAACATAACAGAAGATCTTGGGGTAGAAAGCGTGGCTGAACACAGATCTGTTGGGTGTTAAGTGAAGACTTTTTACACAGAGTAACGTGTTCTGAGGAAGTGTCTTCTCAGGGCAAGTGCTGCCACTACAGATCGCACAGCTGTGTCAAAGGCATTGACAGGTGTCCTAGAGACAAATTTACTTTAAAGTAGTACAAAATCAAGGTGTCTCCTAAAAACTGGTAGGACTAGATCTGAAAAAAACTTATTTGGAACAGTAGCTCTTGTTTTTGTAATTAGCAGACCCACTGACAACATGGAATTGAAATGAATCAAAAAGAAAAGCAAAATTACATTAGAAAAACGTCAATTTTTTTATAAGCCCTGAAAGAAATAGGTTAACTTTCTTCTTCCTGTAGCAGGAGCTTACTGTAGAGAACAACGAAAATATCTGCATTTTCTCCTGGCTTAGTCTATCTTTACTTTATATAGTACTACAAGAACCTGGGCTCCACAAAACAGTCCATGCAGGACCCAGGAAAGAATTGATTAACTCTGTTTTCAGACTAATGGATTTATTTATAAAGGAAAAAAGAAGTGGTAAGAAACATCCAGTATCAACTGACATGATTCCAAGAAAAGCTTAAGGAAGAATGAACTCCTCTGTTCTTGTAAGGCTTGTACTTTTCTTGTGTTTGAGACCTGAGTTCCAATGGTTCTCCGCACTGACAGTCTGCTTTTCTTCAAGACATAGAAACAGAGGAGGAAGAAAATCTTAAGGAATGAGTCCCTCAGCTCCATTTCTACATCAGTTGTGGACAGATGATATAGTGGCCGATGAACAAATAGCATCTTCATCAGCACTGCTAAATTTTTAGGCCATGCATACTGATAAAAAAAGTCAAAACGTGTGCATGCATGCAGGGGCAATATAACTTATATGCATTGGGGTGTTCTTAGATTTCCTTTGGAGGACTTTTGTGGTCTCAGAAGAATTACAGAAGTGTACTGCTACTAAAGGAAGATGAGTTTAACACATGATGCTATGTGTCTTCTTTTCCAGTGTCCATAACTGAGGAACTTCATGTGGCTTTTGAGATGGCTCAGATGGCAACATCTCTTGATGTCCTGTTCTAAAGATAGCATGATGGAGTTAAAAGAATGGGTCAAGATACACCATTATTTTTCCTGATTTCTTCAAAGAAACAGAAGCAGGGAGGTGGGCTTCACAGGCTCATACAAAAACATCAAAAACACATGTGTGAAGCTAGGAATTTAGTTTGGTTTAAAAGCCAAGATAGGAAAAGAAATGTGCAAGACTGATGGAAAAGCAGGTAGCTAATGCAGAATCATCCAGGTGCTACAAAGAAGCAGTGGACTAGAGCAGACTTCAGGAACCACAAGAAGAAAAGCACTGACCTGGCCAAGCATTGAGAGGAATTAAGTTGAAACAGAAGTTCTGTTCATTATGTGGATAGTATGCAAAAGCACATGGCTTTGAAATGTTCCCTCATAGATACAGCTCACAAAAAAGCTCTATGACATGACTAGCATAGTGCTACCCAGAGTCCAGTATCAGCAAACATAAGTAATGTAAAATTTAGGTAATTTGTCATCACAGCTGTTACCCTCAATAGAGGTATTCCCATGTTTTGTCTAAAGTAATCACATGTATAAAAATGTCCTTCAAAATACCTGATTTTGTTCAAGAGTTCCTTCCCTTCTTTCCTGCATGTACCACATCAACAATTTGTCATAATAACACATAGAAAAACAAAATTTTAAGCTAAATAGTAAAAAATAAAAAAATATTTTCATCATAAAATGATGCATATCTGTGTGATTCTGAAAGCATCAGGCTTCAATATGACATTCCATAACAAATAAATCCTGCTGGGAAATTAGTTAACCTTTTCAAAGCAAGCAAAAGCAATGCTCTCATTGAGCAGCCTGTAGAAAAAAGAAGGAAAATAAAGATTATATGCAGAATTCAAACCACAGATATCAAAATAGCATAACCAGTTTTTGGTGTTTGTACAAACAGACTGTAGGAAGGCAAGTGTTTGTAATCTTTTTTTTATGCTCTTAATTACAATTTTTGAAAATAATTTTTGAAGTTCTGCGAAAGCGATGTCTGTACTATATTCAGATATACTAATACAGCTCATTGAAAGAAATCAAAACTCATTTAAAATGGAAAAAACAGGTGACTGTGCTGAACTAGATCTGTGCTGTAATGCACATCTGGAATTTTGGAGAGCAAGTTGATGAGCTGACTTGTGAAAAGTATGATGGAGTTGACACAAAACCCAGGACCAGTGACAAGGGTGTGACAAGGAATTCATTACATCCTTTCTTTTGTCTCAGGCTGAATTCTGAAAGCACTGATTACAGCATGGAACGTCAACCAATGCATATGACAGTAAGAAAAGAGAATACATGTACTTTTTTTTATACTTTTTCATTAATAATAGGGGATGTTCTAATAAAAATTATCCTTGTTACTACATAATAAAAGGACAGTGAAACAAAGAGATTTCCTTGAGGTTGCAAGCAACTTCATTGTAGGAAAAATGTAACTAAGACAGAATGAATCCTAAGGAAAGGTGTAAATATCATGATACATAGCACCACAGAGCCCATTTTTAGTTTCAAGGAATTTTAATTTATTACCACTAGATTAGGAATTCATATAAAAAGGGACTAATATAGGTAGGTAGCTTTTATTTGAAACTGTATGAAAGTCACATGTTTAAAGATATTTAAGTTCAGAGCTGCTGCTTGATTAGAGAAGACTTATGCAGACAGTATTAGGGAAAATCAGAAAATGAAAGAGATACACTACAACTGGCACTACAAGTTATGGAATACTGTGTTAGGCATGAAAAACATGAAAGCATGTCTTTTATACAGATTTTGCCTACAGCACTTAAAAAACAAGTGTTTTTGGTCTGATGAGCATCAATATGTCATGAAGGTGTCATGATATTTGGATTTAATACTTGTTCAGACATTACTATTAAGAGGTGCGAAGTTTTTAGCAGGCTGGTTCAATTTTCTTCACTGTTAAACATTTCAGGTTCTGTTTTTTATCAACTATCTGAATTGCAATACTGGGAAAATCACTCAATTTCTGATGCTCTTGCTAGTTAACAGCTCTTGTATGGCAGGGTAGAAGTACAGCAATTATGTATGCATACTTACTGTTCATTTTATTGCATATATACGAACTTTTAAAGCACTTGAAATTACCAAAGCAAACCTAGTTTTTTAACTCTTCATATAATATTTGTCCTAATTATGTAGCAGCTTCATTGAAGGAGTAGTTGCAAGCTTCTACTAAATCATAGTTAGTATTTTTTGTTGTATCCACAGAAATACATGTTTTTCGTTGTTTTCTTTTTTTTCCAAGGAAAGACAGACTGAACTGCAACTTCTAGCCATTGTCAAAAGACAATGTATAAACTACAGAAACAGTTTAAAATGAAGCTCTCAATGTTTTTTCTTTTTTTTTTCTTTTTCCTTGCAGCAAAGAGTCATATCAGAAGGATTACTTCCTCTCTATAACACTACAGAAATATTTAGGTGAAATTTTTTTTTTTCTCTCTTTTCAATCACTGAAATTACATGAAACTTGGTTCTTCCACATAGAGATCAGGGAAAAAAAAGACACATTTCCTTTTTTGTTCCCTTTTGCAGGTGGAATGGGTAAATAAAAAAATGAAATAGTTCAAAAACATGCAACAGTGGACAATAACGGAAACAACCAAGTTCTCCTCCGGTAGATTTTAATGTTATTTGTTATTTCCTTTAAAACTCAAATATTCATCAGGATGGCAGTACTAAAACCACAACTCTTTTATTTCTAATTAGGTGGTGGTATTGTCTTTAGCACAAGGCACAGTGGGTGAATTTCATTCTCGCTGAGTGCTTTTTTAAGAGCTAAAAGGACTCCTGTCCATAACACACATATTATCAGTACTTCTGCTATTATTTGAAGGTATTACATGACCATGGTTAAAAAAAAAACAAACCAAACTAATGAAAAGGCTCACAAATTATAGCTGCAATAGTGATATACGAGAACAGCCTCAGTTGCCACAGTCTGTCTTTGATACCTCTGGTAAATCAAGAAGAGTCCACTGTCACCTCAAGAAAATGAGGTACCTTCTTGTATTCCATCCCTTTTTGGGCAATTGAAGGAGTCAATGCACCCCTACAGCAACTGAACAAAAGAATTATTGTTTTTCTACTACATGAAGAAACTGTATTTATATATGGATATTCTTATGCCCAAACATTGGAGAGGCCTCATGTAGATTTTCTCTTCACATTTCTGCTGTCCAGGCAATAAAAACAATGAACAGTGGTATAAAATAATTTAGGTACTTCTATTTAGGTACTATGGCTTATAGCATAACATTCCTAAAAACACTCAAGGAATCTTAAACACATTATGAAGAAAACTGAGGCTTGCAAAGATTATATCCTTCGGAAAGTGACAGAGAAAGCTGGAACTACTTCATTCATAAGGGCAGAGCACAATCTGTTCTTTCCTTTCTGAATTGAAAGCTTTGAAGGTCAATTTGGATTTTGATCAGTTTAAAATCATACTTTAGATATAGATTCTTCAGGTTTCATACTCTAGAACATTTAACATCACTGAATATTATTAAGATAACAAGTGGCTTTTCTTCTTAATTATAAACAAAAATAGTAATTGTGTCCACAAGATTATGGTCAAGCTGTGAACGTGACAATAATGTAGTTTCTGTGTGCCTCATCTCTCCCTCCCTGCTCTTTATCCAGTAATACAGTACAAAATCAAAGAAAATAATTCTGTATCTGAAAGGAGCAGCAATATCCAGCTGAGTCAAAAGAAAACACCATTGGGCTGGTAGGCGGGTGGAGAAAGGGTCTGTGTAGGTTGTCTCCACACCGAGTCAAATTTTATTCTGACAGAAATGAGTTGAAAAACCAAGAGACATTTTATCTTTCTTTTGTTCACCCTGAGAGCCTACAGTTCTCTGCTAAATACATTACACTCTGTTCTTTGCTATAAATAATAAAAATGCTTTAAAAAAATTAAATTAGGCTAGAAGACCACAAGAGGATAGAAGAAAAAGAATAAATTACAGTATTTGGAAAATTCTGAAAGTAACTTACAATGTTAAATGTATCTATGCTTACACTCCTATTGCCAAGGAAGTAACTTATAGATGTAAATATGGAAAGATGTATCATTTAGTTTTCAGTCATAAAGTGAGATGTTTTAGTGGCAAGTAGGAGACATTACATGGCAACTAGATTAAAGAAGGAAAAATGACCAAACAGATATATATAAAAATACCATTATTAAACTGTCTTGACAGAGATCTCAAATTATTTCTGTAGAAAGTAACTTAATGCATCTCATCACATGAAAGGCACTGATCAATTTACTGTTACTTTGAATGTGTGTATGTCTCCTGAAAAATAATTTCCTAAATCTGTTTTGTGAACTGGGATAGATCATTGTTTCAGAAAATCTGGTCCATTAGAAGCACAGAATTGACTTCTTCCTATTGCTGTAGCGGTCAGCAACTGTCAGTGCTTTTAAAAAAAGTAATTTAAGCCAAATGAAAAAGAGAAGTGAAGAAAGAAGAAGCAGGGAAGGTAGAAGAAAAAAAAAGTATTCTTCTACACAGCATGACAAGGTATCTTCTGAGTTATAAGATACAATGCATTACATTTGCTCAGTGGAAATGTTTATGTTCTTACATACTCTGGATTTTGATGCTTTTTCCTCTCCTCTCTACCTGAGCTGTACAAGTATCAGACCTAAGTTCTGCAGCAGAACTGTTGCAGTTTGATTCATTTGCTGCATACAGTCACAACTGCACATCTAAAAATCAGGATAAACATTTGTAATTTTCAGTGTATGGCTTAGGTTTAACCTGTTTTGAATTCAGACACTTCAACATCTGCAGTGAGTTCTGAAAATTTAAAAAACATGATTATTTTATGAAACAGAGAAGTCACATTTTCAAATTACACTACTATACAAATAATACATAGGAATTTTCCAGCTATGTTTTAGATAACTTAGCCTGTTTCACAGTATCATTAAGAATACTAAGAAGCTGTAATTTTGTCATCAAGGAAAGTTCACACATTTTAAAAGGCGCTTGTTTTATAAATGATGTGTCACAAGCATCAGTAAGTGACTGCTGTGAATTTTAGTAGTAATTGAACACGGCTCTGCTGTTCCAAAGGGTCTATGTAAAACACCTGAGTCCTCACACACAGTGACTACCATTAAAATATGAGCTCTGTTTGCCAAGTGTAAGTGATGTGCTGGAGTGTTTTGAGATCAGTGGAAATGGACTCTCTCTAAGTCCAGCTACCAGAAACTGAAGCTTCCTTCTGGCCTTAAGCCCCACTCCCTGAGCAGCTGCACCAGCACACGGCACAGCTTGGGAAGCCTTAAGCAATACTCAGACTTTTGTTGGATAACCAGCTCTAGCACATGTTGAAGAAGGATGTACCCCAAAGCAAACCCCACGACCTTGAAAATGATTGCTGTTAAAGGAAGTTGTGGCTTACGAACTGCACTGCAAGACAGAGAGATACAGTTTAAGTAGAATTGGCTGAGTATGGCCTCTAATAGCGAATGAACACTTCTAGGTAAATTTCTCCCCCTTTTCTGGGAAATGGCAACTCAACAGACAAAATCCTCCTGCAATACTGGGAAATAAATCTGTGGGGAGAAAAGAACGTACTTTAAAAATATGACAGTGCTAATATTAATACTCTTATCATAATGCTTATGAAAAAGAACATAATTTAAGCTTAATAAACTGTTCAAAATCAAAGATTAGTCATGTAAAAATATTCCTACTGAAATTGCTGTATAAGGGTAAGTATGGAGCAGTGGATTTTCACTGGAGAACTAAGCCTGCACTGCTTGCAAAGTCTTCAGTGTGTTCCCATCCAGAGAAAGGAAAATGGCTTCATTACAGAGGTATTATGACCAGTTTTATAATTTCATAAAATTATGAGATATTTATAGCTAGCAAACAAGGGAATCAAAAATAATGGTGTTAATTAGGTTGAAGCAACAAAACTACCAGAGACAGTTGAAAATATCCTTTTCTAACTTCTGCAAATGTAAGTGCCAAAGTTTCTGAAAGAATAGCTTAGTTTAAAATTTCACAGTTGAAGAGAAGAGCCTAACACAAATATACTTGGTTAATCAATGTTCCAATATAAGGCATTTTAATCTTCTACTTAATTTAAAACAGTATGTTCATAATTATGAAATGGTCTTCTCCAGATTAGATAACTGAAAATTTAAATTAAACAGTTAATGAAAATTTGTTCAAAATCAAAAAAGCAGATAATGTAATTTCATTACATAAATTAGTTGGGTTTTTTTGAACACTAATTATGTCAGTTATGTAAACAGCTCTAAATGTTCTTAACCTATTTCTCCAATATATTTGTTAATGAATATACATACTTATTCTTACAGTTTAAATTAATTTCTAATATTAGTTTTTAATGCATAATTGTAAGAAACAATATTGATCCAGTATCTGGCTATATGCATTCCCAAAGTTTCCATTAAAATTATGAGAAAGGACTGTAAAATATGGAGAAGGACTTTGCAACAGCTACAGCTAAGGTACAGCAGCTTTAGCTATGACATAGCTGGAATATAAAAACATTTAGTTAGGTTGCCACAAAGTTGAAAGAAAATCCTTCAAGTCCAATCAAACATGAGAGAAAGCACTTAGAATAGAAGCTGTGGACTACCCTGCCTTTGCTGAAACTACACTGCAGAGAATTGTGCTTTTAATGGCTGCCTTTTACTTGTTTCCTTTTGCAGTCACAAATTAGTAAGCAGAAGCAAATAACAGAACAAATATGAACTGAAAATAAGGGATTGATTTACAGCAAAATAAAAAGCAATAGCTAAGCAAGAGAAGAGTAGTTTCCTTGAAGGTGTATGGTATGCCAGTGAGAAATAGCAGCAGCTCAAGTTGCAGTTCAGAGAGACTTTTGCAAATGACACTGGCCCACCTGCTGTATGTCATTTTACAGCAATTCCACAAGCATTTGAATACAATGGAATACTCATCATCTTCATGTAAAATGCATGACAAAAGTCCCTCTACTTAAATTGCATAATACCATGAGAAGGAATAAGGTAGGTGGCTTTTTTTCTACACTTTGTATAAAAATAAAACAGCTAGAAACCCTACACCTAACTTATTCAACATTGTTTATTTCGTAGGATTTTTGAATATTGAAGCATAAAATGGAAATATGGGGAAATTGTATTTCCAAATAAAAAAAAAATTACAAAAATAAAGAAAGCCTAAAGAATACCTTTTAAGTGCATAACAAAAAAGTGAACCCTGCTTTATCCTGTGTTTATCAAGGGCACATCGTATGAGGAAACGGGGGGCCTGTAGGACCAAAAAATATTGAAATTGGGAAAGGAGGATTTCTAAAAGATGAAGATAAAAATGTGCCATTATGGTCACATTTTACAGTATACAATCTTTTAATGAATCTTAAAACTTAGATCAGATGAAAGAAAAGTGGGAACTGTGATTATAGTAAGACCTTTGAAAATCATCAAAGACTGAATCTTAAGTATACATGGCAAATGGTAGAAGCTATAATAAAGAAATTCCTTGTATTCCCACAGATATACACAGGGTAAAGATAGAAATTTATGATTCAGGAAAAAGGGGTCAAAGAAGACACCTTCCCACTATGGAGTCACAAGGGAGAGTAAGCAAACCTTTACTTTAAAAATATCACTACCTTTTGAAAATAACTTGAGACTAAAGCTTCCAAATTTTTGAGGAAGGGGTATATGTTCTATGAGAAGGATATAAGAAGCTCTCAACATTCCTCCTCTGCCTCTCTCAAAGCCAAGTCCAGGAACTTCAAGACCACTGATCACAGAACATTCTGGGTTGTAAGGGACCCACAAGAGTCATGGAGACCAACTCTGAAGTGAATGGCCCATACAGGGATTGAACCCACACGAGTGCTGCTATCAGGACCACGATTATTATAAGCAGCTATCATATCCTATCATAAAACAAAAGGAGAGTAACAGGTGAGGGTGTACAACCCTGTGCACCACAGAGGTACTACTGTCACAAACCATCTGAAAAAAAAACCTGGCTGCTCTATTTTAAACCATTTAAGGAATTAAAAAATGAATCATTTTAGAGAAATTTAAAAAAATAGCTTCTTGAAATTATTGTTCCTCCTTTTCTATATACCTACTTTAATACATCTTTGTTGCACAAAATGATTGCCTTATATGTGGAATTATTATCATACTATGATAGACGTGAGGAGGGAAGATCCCTTCACGTTTTGATGTAGAGAGGTATCAGTGCTGGATTTTCTGTTGCCTTCTCCCTTCTGTTTTTGCTATATGTTCAAGTAATAGTAATGCAAAAATCCACATCTCAGCTCTCTATGAGAAACTGACACTAATCTTTCTTTAAGACTGCTTCAGATTCATTTGTTCACTTCTGTGTAACATAAAATTTTTGATTTTTTATACTAGATTTTTCTTTACAGTAAAGACTTAAACCATTTTGGTATTTAAAAACAACAGAACATAATCAGATTACTGAGAATTTAGAAGTGCATTCACATCCCATACTTTACATGCATTTTTAATAACCATTTATTATTACTGTTCTGTAATATGGAAATCCATATTATTGTTAATATTGCACAAATTCACAGCTAATCACATTATAGTACCAAAGGAACAATTACAGTATGTGAATGTGTATAAAGATTAATATACATATCCTAATAAATCTCAGCTGACCCATTAATGTATAATGGGCCCAAAGGAGGCCTCATATCCTAGGTATATAAATGGTGCATTTCTTTCCCCCTCCCCTCCTTTCCTCATTTTGTTTTATATGTACAAACTGCCATAAAAAGGAAAATTAAGCCATACAAAACCACTCTGAAACATCAAGAGGCTAATCAAAAGCACAAACCACTTTCTTTTCTTATTACACTACAAGAATCACGCTAATATTTGACATGCATGTAAAATGAGGTGATTTTTTTTTTTTCCTTTTCCTTTTGAGAATAAGGGTTCTGAAGTACTGGACAGGCATCCATCCCACGTGCACTCTGCAATGAATAGTTATTACAAGTGGGTTAAGGGAGGAACTTTCAGATTTAATTGTAAATTATAATGGCTTGTTCTTGGTTTAGGGGTGATACCTCCAACTGTTTCAATTAAATCTCTTGTAGTTTAAAATGAATGAAAAAAAGAGACAAATGATCCTTTTTGTTATGTAAGATATGCCTTACAATATCACTACACAGTGACAACTCCTTGTCCTCCTGTCACATCCTGTCCCTTAGACCATGCTGCAGAAAAGCAATTTTCTGCCTCAAAAGCACTCTATTTTTAAAGTTTGTCTCTGGGCAATTTTCAGGTCTACTAGAGCTGCACAACTGTATACAGATGAGAAAGACCCAAAATAGGGCAATTTATTTGATTCCTCCTCTTCAAAACATTTAGCTGAGATTGCATATCCAACAGAGAAACCCCAAAAAGAATATTCAGAGATGACCTGCAGTGACACACATCTTTTTTCCACAAAAAATTTGCATTAAACATCTTCTCCAGACTCCTCAGATAGTCTAGATTTGACTTTTGTTTAATATGACCTTTAACACAAATATTTCCCAGGATATTAGCAGCTAATTTCTTTTTTAAAGGTGGTAGTAAGAACTGGTCAGTTAAATAAAACACTTATAGAGTTTTTTAGACAAAGTTTTTTTGTTTTTTTTTTAGTGGGCCTTTCTATTATTTAATTTCTTTTTTTTCTTTTTATTAGAAAAAAGATGTGCATTCATTTGAATCCAGTTTCTCTCTTGTTATACACGAAAGAAACATTTGGATGGGAAAATACATCCTCCAAATGTTCAGCTCCTGGTAACTTAGCATTTATCAATGCCTGAAGCTAGTTTGACCTCAGTATTCCCCTGGTACAGCTCTGCCCTAACACAGTTCAGGGCGCTGCTCCATAGAGCAAAGGCCTTGCCTTTATAACCATCCACAAGTTGAAAACTACTTTGCCTAGACAGAAGTTTTTAAGGAATTAAGACAGCTTCAAGACTGGGACCTTAGTTTGCTATGAATGTAACATTCACTAATGTATCCTCTGAGGCAAAACACGACAATAGTTTTGGGACTTTTCACAGAGCTAGGTGAATTTTCATATCTGAAAACAAATAAGCCATAGGTTCCTCAGTGTTCAAAATCATGTTCAGATTTGCTATATACAGTTTCAAAATTTTAAACCAGACTGATTAACTCATTTAGCCCTGAAATTATCCATTTAATGTCTTATTGTCGTCTTTTAAAATTAATTATATGTACACTTAATTTCAGAATTTCACACTGACATAGAAATCAATTATGTATCAAAAATCACTATTAACATTGGCGTCAAAATAATACAGCATAAAATATGTCTATAACCTTATATGGTTCTGATCAGTAGATTAGATCCATCAGATAAAGCAGGAGTTTTCTTTGCTAACACATTAAAAACCTTTAGGATGAACTCATTTTGAATTTTTATTTACCTGGCATGTGAGTATATTTAAAACTTAGCTGAGAGGGAAACAGCCATTTTCTTTTTTTTTCTAAGGCACAGAAATAGGTTTGGGTTGGAATGGATCTCAAAGATCACCTTGTTCAAACCCTCCTGCCATAAACAGGGACACTTCCCACCAGAACAGGTTACTCAGAGCCCAGTCCAGCCTGGCCTTGAACACCTCCAGGGATGCGGAGCCCATAACCTCTCTGGGCAGCCCATTCCAGTGCCTCACCACCCTCACAGTAAAGAATTTCTTCCTAATATCTAATCTAAACTTGACCTCTCTAAGTTTAAAGCCATTAGCCTTTGTCCTATCATTTGGCCATAAAGACAAAATCTGACTCCTCTTGTGTCTGTCTGAGTTTGTCTTTTATACTGGTCCACAGAGTCTGTGCAAGCACACACCAACTGGACTGCATTGGAAATGAGAGAAATCTAGCATTAGCAGAATAGAGAATTTGATTGAGGGCAAATAATTTCCAGATGTGCTTAAATTCATGCTTTAAATTATTGGGGAAAAATTTGTTATCATGTATTGCTGTGGACACCTAAGAGAAGAAGACCTTTACGATTTAGTCCTTTGTGTCTGCAAGTGCTAATGTTGCCTTAGCACATCTTATATTCAGTTCCTGAGCTAGGACTGTAAAATGCGGTAACACAACTGTGTATACTCTAACAGAGACAGAGATGAATAAAACTAAACCATGAAAAACCAGCAAGTGGCTAAAGTGCGACGCTGAAAGAAGAATATAATTTTTTTAAAGTATCTTCATCCTTGATGTCTGCTGTAGACTGCTTGAATATTTAGCTGTGCAATAAGGTCATTAATCTACATGTAGCTGGCTGGCAAATCTTCAGTTTGGGTGCTGGTTGCTGTCAGTTGGTCACAGCTCGCTGATGATTCAAAAGTCTAAGTGGAAACTGCTCTCTTCACTTTGGTTTAACAGTAACGCAAGGGCTATGTCAATCAGAAGTTACAAGGAATAATAGCAACAACTGGTATTAACAAAAACCCCAACTCCTGAGCCTTGAATTCCTCATTTTTGCCTACTAATTGCATTCTGTGTATTTACATACTTTTGCTGATTTGGTATGGATAACTAGCATACATTCAAAATCAGAATACCATTCACATCAAAGAGTCCCAGGAATTGCTTCCCAGCAAATCTGATTACTGCCAGTACACTTTGAAAATATACATGTAAAGTTTCTTTAACGAAGTCTTACATAGTTGAGGGTCCAGAATGCCTTTTAATCACACTTTTGCAAAGAAAACAGAAAAGCATGAACTGAAAAGCTGTATACCTGACAGAAAGAGATTGAATACTGAAGAAAAAATGCCCTAATTGAATGATTCATGTCCCTGACATGAATCCCTGGATTCATGTGAAGCAAAGTGCACTGTAGGATATAGAATAGATCTTTTTTTCCTTTCCTAACCTGTAAAGTTAGGAAAAAAAAAAAAAAAGTTGAAAAAGTGTTATGTGCTTCCAAAGGCTTGTATCCATAACATATAAACCCAAATAAAACCTTGTTTCTATTTTATGTGAGTTCTAAGTAACCTTTGTTAAGTCAACATTTTCTCTGATATAAAAAATCAATCTCTTAAGTTGAAAGGTCTTTTTCCAATGACTCTTCAGTAAAAAATGTATGAGCAGTCCTTAAAACTGAGACTGGGACCTCTCCCTTCTCTATGGAGACTGGACTAACCACAAGGCTGCAGTTGTGTTCCTTCTGATCCTTCTATTCCCTTTCATTTTCCAAAGTTTCTCAACATCAGTGATGAACAGAGGAGACTTCCTTAAGAATGATGTCTAGACTGTGTGTATAAATGGAACTTGTTCAGAAGGCTGATTCCCTGACGATCCTCGTGGTGGGACAGCCAATGCCCACCACCAGGGACTGACACAGCAAGGACAGAATTCTAAGGCTATGAACATCAACAGAGCAAAAGCTTTAGTTATTAATATGGGCACCCTTAACCTTGTGAATGTTCTCACATTCGCTCTACTTCTAGTCGGCTGCAATTCCTGCTCTGACAAAGATGCCTCTTTGTAGCCCAAAACTATGAGATTTGTGGCATATCTCTTATCCCCACACTTAGGACATCACTCATCTTAGCATCTTCTGCTGAAACTTGTCCCTTAGTTCACAGCACATAATACAGAGTTGGGTGACAGTCCAAGTACCAGATGCTTGAAACCTAAGTGATGTCATCATTCTCTATGGTACTCATACACAAGTCCCTTATTAAAGTCACCATAAAATCATAAAATTCCCAGTTTCATAAGTACTAATCTTTAGTTAAAAATGCATCTAATCTGAACTAAAATGAAAATAAGAATCAAATTTGTTACAGACATAAAATAGCAAAAAGTGAAACAAACAACAGAAAACAAAAAAAATTGATGAAATATCTTTTCTTCCCTCCTCTTGCAATAAGGTATCTGAATAACAATGACTTTATTTCAACTTTGCTGTGCATTTGCAACCAAGGAACAAGAATATATGCATAACTTTGACCTGGATGTTTGAATAGCAGATCAGACAGCTACTGAATTACCTGAAAGTATTACCACATTAATAGCTTGTGCTTCCTAAATACTGTCACTCAAAAGGCTTTTGGCATCTCTTCAGAGCCCTCTCACTTACTTCCTTTACACAGGAGTAAACTTAGATTGCCTCATACTTTCATAGAGAAATGTCTTGGGGTGACTCTATGATGTGTATCCCCTATCACGGCTCTATGCCAGAAAATAGCAACACCATTCACATCTTAAAGTTTTTCTCATACTCAAACAAATCATAAAATCAAAATTTTAATTACCTTAGAAAAGGAACAACTTATCTTCATGATTTCCATCTGTGCATGTAATTTCTTCTATTTTGTTTGCAATGTACTAAAATTAATTTTTGTGGCACATCTGAGCAATTGCAGACATGTTATTCAAGTACTTACCAGCATTTTTGTGATTTTATATTAATATTTTGATGACTCAGAATTATTTATTAATTTCTTTCATCTCCGAACATTTCATGTAAACAATCACTAGCAAGTCTTCTCAATTCTTATTGGTTAATTAGACTTGCACATGAGCATTTGGGATGACCTAGCTAAATAATCACTGTAAAATCTCAAGTAAACATCAGTAATTCACTTTAATATAATTTTTAATTTAAAAACCTTGGACAGGGTTACCAAACATAGTAGGATCATTTTGTTTTATCTGCTATTTGACCAAACAAAAGATCCAAAAAGGAATTAAGAATTATAGCATCATTCACAAGATTTTGCTGTTTAATTAAAAAAAAACCCAATCATTTGTGGAAAGTGTTTTTTTACTGAGCTGTCTCTTAATCCCAATGGCAGCATGGGGATCCCAGCTATTTCTTGTATCTTTTCTAATGCCTGCATATTTTAGCCTTACCTAAGGCTAAAACTGCAGTCTGTACGTATGTCCTACCTCCCTTCACTTAGCAATTTTTAGCTGGGTGATTGTCAAGTGTTAAGCAAATCGGAGAAAAAAAAGCAGGTCTTACAGATAATTAAGTCCCTTACAAGTTTCAAGGAGGGACATCTAAAATAATATCCCCAGGGACAGGAACATGGATAGGAGATGGCTGGGCTACTCAGCATTCAGGGAGCTGCAGACTAAGCACAGCTCTATTGTTTCTGAGGCAAAGAGGGTAATAAGGGGAATAGGGAAATCAGGGTTGCAGTTGAAATTGGTGACCTTAGAGTACAAAGAAAACAAGATTTTCAGAGGAAAGCTGGCTTTATTAGTTCTACCTCCTTAAGCATCATGTTTCTGCTACTTGGCAGACTATGCAACTTTTCCATGCTTCCAGTTTCATCAGATTCCTGAGAGTTTGGATACAAGAAAAATAAAAACAAAAGAGAAACCATATAGATTGAAAGAAAAACGTACATTCTTTTAAAGCAAAGTCATTTACTTAGGGGAGAGAAACACTATTTAAGACTAATGACAGTTTATACTTCTGGAAGTTAATGCACTGTGCAGATTCAATTGATATTTGAACCTAGTTTCATGGAATTGTCCTCATAAAGTTTCATATGTGGTTCAGAGCTACAGGCTTCAAAGGGGTAAACTTGCCTTTAAAAGTTTTGTGTTAGAACTTCCACTCGATTTTTTATCAAACTCCTGATAAATAGTTGAGGCTTTAAGAAAAACCAATAAAATAATCACAGGTGGATTAATCCCACTGTGATACAAGAGGTTAAAACTAAAATATGTTTAATCCCACTTTCTTCACATAGAGGAAATATTTATATTCATGCAATATTTAATATATTTATCAATGTATGCCTCTCAATTTTTTTGAATTAAGCCCTCTTACACTTTGTAAAATGTCACATTTAAACAAAATATCAAATATGTGCAAAATGCAATAGAGGCAGCAAATTATTGAATCTAGAACCATCTGGTAAACCACACTGAAGTACATGGTTGTATAAAAGAGAAATTAAAACAGCAAAATATGATATTACAAATTATTGGCATACTTGGTCACTTCTTTGTAATGTGAACGTAGCCAAAAGTAAAAAAAGCCATCTTTTTTTTTTTTGATATAACAGATATTTTATGTACTGATAAATGGTAATGATTATATTTGATCCTGTCTGGTAAAATCCTGACTTCTACAAAGCTGCTGCACTCTCTTAGTGAGGATAAAGCAGTTGCTGTGGTACCAACAGAACTTATGGTCACCCAATTACCTGTTAGTAGTATACCAGCTGCTCTTGCAAGACTTCAAAAAGTGTCATTATAACCTAAAATAATGAGTTGTGAACTGTATACCTATACTTGGAATCTGGCATAGAAAGAAGAAGAAAATCAGGGTCCTTAATTGTTGGACTGTGTATAGTTCAGTCCCGTCCATTTTAAAAGAAAGCAGCTACATATGTAAAATATCATAGTAGGATCAAACAAGTTATTCCACAAAGCTACTGTAAATCTACAAAAAATGCTATGAAGATATAAAAAATGAGTTGACAGAGAAGATTAAAATGGAAACACAGTTTAAGCAAGCCTTTCTCAAAAGATTAATGCTCTCATTGTTTCGTGTTTTCAATGTTACGCAGCCTTATCATCATACATGACCAAACTAAATATTTTAGTATGTGGGTTTGAGTACCACAGTGTTACTAGATGAAAAGCTGTAGAAAGTGTATTCATATATTTCTTTTTTTTTGTAACTGTTAATACAATGATCCCACCCAAGACTGAAGACCTATTTCAGTTCTAAGAGATTTGCACAAATCTTCAAAACCGATCCTGGTACTGATTTACCTGTGTACCTGTACTCAAATGCAAACCTCCAAATTACTAAGTAGCCACTACTCCACCACACAGTTGATATAAAAACAAAGAAAGAACATTGATAGACCATACACATTTATGCAATTCCACTAATTTTACCCTCTTCTTTATCTTCACTCTGTCCCCTGATTACTAGAAGTCACAGAAACTAGTGACAATTCTAACACATAGTTGAGGAACTTATAAATAGCACCACTATTCGCTCTTTAAGCAGAGAGATAGATATAGTAGGTACATCAGCCCTTCCTTTTCCTGAAAATGTTCCATTAATGAAGGGCATTATTTTATTAGACTGATGCCTAATGCTTTTATTAATATTTCTTTTGAAGATGCTCTGGTCCTTTAAACTGAGGTACTTCAAGTACACACACGATTAAGAAAAAAAAAAAAAGAAAAAATAAAACATTACTTATACAGTCATAAATGATACATCACAGTTGTCTGAATAGGAGATAATTGCAGTAACTTAGTTAATACTGAATGACAGCCATCTAAGTGACTTTTCTTGCCCAGGTCTTAGTTTCAATACATGTAACGAACACTTAAATGATTTGCAGTCTTAGATCTTGCACTTATTTACAGCTTCCAAACTGTTCTAAGCAAGGTTAAATAATTTTTGTATCTGTGCATGTAGTTTACATTGTAATGTTTTACAGTACTGTAAATATTCCTGAGACATGGGTAACTATTTAACTATCTACCCATCTGGTTTCAAGACTGAAAATCTTTTTGTCTCAAGCAGGGTAAATCTGCTGTGATAGCCTCAAATGACCTGAAAAGTTTTTTTTCAGTACTGAACTGTGTAACTCAGCCTTATGGAACTACTTAAGTTACAACATCTTTGCTGGACTGCCCTAAAGGTATCAGAATTTCTGCAGTGCTGTGATTTCACTCTAGGCATACTTCCTGAACCAGAAAAGTCCCAGAACATAGCCTCTAATTATCTTCCTTAATTCCTACACTTGGGAAACTTTCATCTTGCCATAGTTGGGGTGTTATGATAAATTTATAGCATTCCAGACCACTTAGCCATGAGAAAGTAACAGGAAGAGAGGAGAGATTCTTGTGTGCTCTCAGGAAATATTTCTCCCTGTAAACCAGTCTTTTGAAAGACTGGTTCTTATGGTTTGAATAGTTAGGACATGGTAGACATAAATGCTTATAAGTCTAGAAAAATAAGTGATGTTAAATAATTCAAGTTATTATCTGAAGAAGGGGGAAAAAACACTCCACAAGCCACACCTGCATATATGGGGTTTTTGGAACTTTAAGAAAATGGAAACCCCTCAGGTCAACATAGCTTTCTGAAACAAGTTTCTTTGCACCAAGGAACTGCTTTCCCCATGTGGTCACTCACCAATATTTATGAGGGAAGGTCACTTGGAATGCCACCAGCAGATGAAAAAACAGGAGGAAAGGAGGGGTTTTCTGTCTTCACTGAGCTGGGTGATTCTGCCAAAGTGATAGCCGACATTGACATTACACAGGGGAAAGGTTGTCGTAGTCTCACAGTCCCAGCTCTGCTGCAGAAACAAAACAAAACAAAACCAGAAATAAAAAACCATAAGTGTATACTTTTCAAATAAAAGTAGTGTCAAAGCATTAAAAATCTGATCTCTGGAATATAAATAACACTATAATTTTGGCTTTGAAACAGCTATCTCAAATCTACTTTAAAAATAAGATTTTAAAAGGCCCCTAAGAAATCAAATGTTCTTCCATAAAATTAATCAATCACTTTAAGGGTTTAGTGGAAAGAAACAGCCATAAACATCTTATGTGCTCAGCTGGTGGTAGAAGGCAGACAAAAATTACAATTCTGATAAAAATGAGGAAAAGCTGAGATTTGAAGTGAAGATTGCATGCAGAATATATGACCGGGAATAACAGGAAATTTTATAGGTGAATGTGCCTATAGCTGAACACGGCCTACAGAAAACTTAAGGGAAAATTGAAGGCTTAATGAGAGATCCCTATTTATTTTTTTATTTATTTCATTTTCTTAGCATCTGTGTGAATTATTACCTATATGTCTTATGCGTCCTAAAAGAAAAAACTGTGATGAATAAATAAACAGCTCTAGAAATCTTCAATAGGGTCCTTTACCTTGCAGGGAATATTATCACTGGCTTTTGATACAATTTCTGCTGCAGGGAAAGACTTTCAAAGCTCAGAATGCTGAAGTATTGCCAGGCACTCAAAGACCCCCTGCTGTGCGCGTCAAACTAAGAAATCTCTCTGAACTTGTCGAATTAAAAGTCATCTCTCTCTCTCTGCAACCCCTGCATGAGCTGGGAAGCTCTGTCCTCATTTTTTTACGCCTTCCACGATAAACAAATGGAGGCTGAAGCATCTTTATTCTTTTCAGGCACGTAATTAAAATTCTTTTAAAAATGTAATTGAAGGCAATGAATTTCAAAAGCAGGTTCTAGTTAACAACGAGGCTAGAACAGTTTCAGTAGACCATACTACTTTACCATTCAATTTTCTTTCAAAGGTAAAAGCGAAACAGCTTGTTATGATCCTGGGTGTGTTTTTTTCTTTTTTTCTTTTTTTTTTATTTTGTTTGCACATCAATAGGTTGCACCAAACCTAAACATCTCAGCAGGATTTATGCTTTCTGGAATGTCATAAGACTTAATTATTGAAAGAGCAAAGAGAAGTACACTATCAAAATATGAACAAAGCAGAAAATATTCTTGGTTTCTCAAAATCATTATTTATATATCCCCTAAAAATTTAAGAATATACTTATTGAAGTATTTGTATTTTCTTGGCAACCCTCTCTTATTCATCCAAATAACTGTAAATATTCACAACCTTGCAAACTTTAAGAAACCTGATAATGTATAGAATGTTACTCTTCTGTGATGACTATTGCTTTAAAACATTGTAATGATTGGTTACAATAGGTATGTTTGATGTTGCCAAGAAAAGAGCAATATGCTGATATAATTATGATTTCAAATGAATATATAAGGAACAAAAATCTATCTCCTTGGATTTGAATTCCAGGGATTATCCCACAAAATTAATTCAAAGGAGGTAGGAGACATTACAGTGTTTCAGAAAGTCATCTCTAAGGTGACTTCCTAGAGAGCTTAAAATCTAAACCAAATGTTTTTCAACATCTCTTTTAGAATGACTTTCAGTACCACTCTCTGTTGAAAGCAAAAAGCTTCAGTTTTCACCTGTTTTCTCCAAGCTGTGTTTTTAAAACTGGGACTTCTGGCTATAAATAACCATATGAAATGTAGTTTTTAGGGTTTTTCCCAGAGAGACTAGGGATTGAAATGTTTTAAGGAAAGTTATTTACAATTCTTGTAGCATTAAAAAAAAAAAAAAAAAAAAAAAAAAAAAAAAAAAAAAAAAAAAAAAAAAAAAAAAAAAAAAAAAACCACCAAACCACAACAAAAGTGTAGGAAGGAAGCACTACTCCCAAAACTTCTGGGTAGCACTCTACCTCTAATAGTCACGATGCCTCTGGGAGACCTAAGACAACACAGCTAACAAAGCTGCTTTTCATCCTTGGAGGGGGGAAGTGTGTGTTCTGCAAGGGTAAACAACTGTTCTGACTAGTAGAAAGGTAGAAAAAGCACCCAGTCAGCTCCACTGGAAAAGGCAAGGAAAAAGCAGATCTAGCAGAAGCAAACTAGAGCTTTGACTACACCTTCAAGTAATATCTCTTCAAACCAGACGTCATTTCTTTCCTAAGTGTTTTGGTTTTGTTTTACGTAAAACCTGGTGCAGCATAGGGCACAGCCCATTCCAGAGCTCATGCTGAACAGCCAACACAGAGAACGCTGCACCAAGATTGACCCTCTCTATTTTCTGCAGTTGTCTTACATTACATCAGCAGGTTTGAAACATTCAGATTCCCACATGACTTCATTTCACACCAAGAACATGTAACATACAACTTTCACAGACTGCACAGAGCCCACCCATTATGCTCCAATCCAGACAAAATTCATAACAAATAATGGTCATCTTAGATCCAGTAAGACACCATACCAGCACAAGAGCAGCATGACCAAAGGCTATGGCATATATTTCTACCAGTGCATTTTTTACATGGGTGCAGTCTATCGTTACAAACAATCAAAAGAATAAGGCAGTTCCTACTATGCCTTGTATCCTTATTAGGAGAAAGGGAACTCCTCTCAGCCTTCCCTCCAGAAAACTAATGACAGTGTATTTATCATGTTTATTTTTAATTGTGTACAGTATCTTAATGTGCCATGCAATCAACAGAAAGCATAGGAGTAATCAGCAAGAAAGATGAATCAACAAAAACCATTAAACAAAACAAATGTAGGCAAATTAGTATTTTCAAACGTAATTTCTGCTGTGAAACTGAATTAATGAAAGCACTGTGATTACAAAAAGTAACCCATCTTTCACCACAATTTATTCTGTAGAATGTGAAGGACATTGCACAGAACAACAAAAGAAACAAAAACGGCAACAAAGAGACTATCTGATAGTTTAAGAAAAAAAGTGTGACCCAGCATGAGTATTTAATGTCTGTTTGCAGAATGAGTAAAGGCTTCTTTAGGTTCACTGAGCACTCACTGTAAAGTTTAGGGAAGATCAGTAGCTTAGAAAAAAGAGGCTACTGAAATATGAGTCACATTTATGAACAAAAGTGATCAAAGTCTACTTGGCTGCTGGAGTGTCTTCAGTGTATTCCACTGCAGTACACATACTACTTGATTGAAAGGTGTGTGGATAGAAGGCACCCAGGTCCTATCTATGTGACTGGGCCTGAAATTCTCATTTGTTATGTCTGACTTCCTTTATTGATTTTTTTTTTTTCCCTAAACAGAAGCTGAAACAGTTTTTATAACATCTGGGAACACAAATGTTTACAATATTTATAATAGAGTAAATTTAAAATGCAATAAATTCACATTAATTACTTTCTCCTCTCCAAGTTAAAAGTATTTAAAAAGCTGTGATAAATTCAAAATTATTCAAACTTTGCTCCCACTCATATGCTGCTACTATGACAGTGATGTTATGCAGACATATCGAACATTCTAACATGTCTTGAAGATCTCAGACACCTTTTTTAGTGGAGAAAAAAGAATTGCTTTTTACATCATTGCCAAATAAGAGGTTAATGCAAGTAATTTATTTCTTCAAATGACGCTTGCTGCTTATGAACACCTACCTCTTATATGCAATAAAACTAAAATGTAACTTGGGGAGAAAATTAGGATACCTATAGCAAAAATCTCCAAGATACAGCTTTGATCCAGTAGTTCAACGTTTTGTAGACAAAACTGTTTGCAGCGGTTGCCTTGATAATTTGGTATGAGGTAGTGCTATTTCAGAAGAGGGCATGAGTGAATATAAACCCAATTATGACTTCAATGAGAAGAGCAAGGCAGAATATTCCAGCTGTTCTCTCACTCCATAATAGCTTGATTTCCATATCCTTAGACAATTTTCCAAACACTGTAAAAACTTATCATGCATGAGAATTTTAAGTTTTTGTACACTGGCATGCTCCTCTCTTTTATTCTTGTGTCTTCATTATTTAGATTAATACTGATATGTGGCCTCTTGACTGTACTGTTAGATCATATATTCTCTAATTACAACAAAACATAACTTCATACTATAGACTTAAAGCAGATATTAAAACAGAACAGTGAGGAATTCCTTAGTGAAATTTGCTATCAAATGACAAACTGTATAAATTTAAATAAAAATATTAAAAATACAAGTATAACCTTATAAACAGGTTCAATCCCCCATATCAGTACTGATTTTAGTGTTCTACATGAGGTAGTAATCACTAAATAACTTAAAAAGATTTCAAGAAGTATTTTACTTTGCTTTTTCTATTCCCCATGGATGCGGGCAATATGATACACAAAAATCTTAAATATTAGAAATTATCTGCAGTACTTGAAAATTTAAATTAGCATTTATTTGCGTGATATTCTAGTAGATGAAAATGAGGACAATAGATAGTCAGTAACAGAGACCCTAGATTAATTCTTGTGCACTTAATCCAGCTACTAGGTTCAAGGTCTTACAAATAAATTTAGAAAAGGAAAGGGAAAAGTTACTTCTTTTCTGACGATTCTGTTTGTATTTAAAATTGCAGTATTGAAAGTAACTATTAATGATATGACAGAAAACTTTGAGTGAAATATTTGTGATGATTTTGTAGAGGACATATTAAGCAAGCATTTATTCAGAAAGAGGAGCAAATTATAGAGTACAGAAAGCCTGGTGGCTCTTGTTGCCTCATAAGTAAAGACAAAACTGATAACACTTGGAAGAAAACCCTAAGTCTGTATCAAAGGAACTCATTCCTACCCTATCTTGATGTATTTAAAGCTTTTTTTGGGTAGACATTCTCTTACGAATAACCCTTCCCTATAAGTTGTGTAGAGTCCTATGACCTGCACTGTACCTAGGAGTTTGAGAATGGGGTAAGAATGGACCTACTTCCTTCCACCTGCAGAATTTTCAAGTCTTTGATAATGGCCAAATTAACACCATCATAGGTCTGAGTCATACGTAGCTGAAATCTACCCTGTTTATATAAACGTTCTTTAACTGTAAAAATCAGTTGTAAAAGATTCCTGCACACTGAATTTCCATCCTGCTATTCCTTCTCACATTCACAATACAGCAAAATGGGAAAGCAATTTACAGAAGAAATATACAGATACAGAAAACCTATATTTTTATCTTTTCTCCTTAAAATATCTTAATAAGCTGTGTTTTTCCTAAAGTACATTCACAATCACGGTATCTTTTCCTCTGGATATATTCTGCTATTTCTGCAGCCAAATTTGCAAGTTCTTTGAAACAAATTACTGTGGCAGCTTCACCTTTATACAGTTCAGAGCAAGCCACTGATGGCAGAGTGTATCTGTCAAACTCAGTGCTTAAGAACAGAATGGGAAACTGACAGTTATGACAGGCAAACACTTTACACCAGCAAGAACTTTATGTTGATTATTGCATACTCTTGGAATTCCTTGTTACATGCTCTTATAACTAGGAACACTATAAAAATGGTGAATTCTGAAATATCTTTCTAGACAGAACTAAGACTGGAGAAAGTTATGGAGAAAATGGAACACCTTTCAAAATTCTCACATTTTCTACTCTGATGATAATATTTTTATTGAAAATATGTAAGCATAAAGAATTACCATATGTGCTAAATTAAAGCACATATTTTACATTTGAATTCAGCAATATGTGAATTTCTTGAGTTGCAATTAATAAATAAAATGGATAGCCTATACAGCGCTTTCAGTGATTTTTTTTTAAAGCAGTTTGTTGCAATTTCTAATTTCACAGAAGTTAGACCTCAGTTCCTAAACCCCAACATTTTCACATATTACCTGGAGCTACTACATTATAACTGTTCTAACTTCTTGAAATCTAACCTCCATTTATTTAGCAAATGACAGATGTTTAGAAACTTCTTTATAAAAACATATAAATCCCAGAGAACCAACAAAGAATAAAATTTACATGTTCTAATCCTGAACTTGCAGGGTAATGCATTTACACATGTGCTTTGCTTTAAGGACTGGATGTTTAACACATTAGATCTTCAAAACTCATCAACTAGATGCATAGGACATATATTGATGTTATCTCCTGTAAAATTAGGCTTCTTAACAGTTATTTCTTGTATCGCTTAGGATATGTCTTTTATTCGAAATGTAACATGTTCATATTTGAGTGAAAGAGAATTTCTGGGCTTTAAAATAAATTTTGAATTGTACCCAGGGAATAAACATAGAGCAAAACTATGTATCTGCTCGTAAAAAAGCTGCAAGCTCATTATGTTGTTTAGGGACTTAGGTGTTAGAACAGATTTTAATGTAAATAAGTCAGTACATAAGTGACTTAGCTTAGTCACTAAGTGCATAAAACTGGCTGCAATATGAGTGGATTAGTTACAAGCACAAGCTGAAATTGATCACAGATCACAGTAAACACATTTTCTTTTTAGAGTATTCCCACAAAATAACTTGCTCAGGTTTACATATGGTAGAGATACTAACTGGCATTACTTTGGCATTCATTTTGTTTTCATTTCAATTTGCCATTTTGTTTTAGGTATGCATATGGTCGATTATATGGCAGCATATAATTTATTGACACATTATAACAGTAATATGCTTGTCAAAACTTCATGTTATGTTCTATGTGATAACTGGAAACAAACATCATACAGAGTGAGGCTCTTAGTCAAGACTTTCTTTGTAAGGGCTGGAAAGAGTTCTGTGATCCATGATGAATGGATGCATAGAGAGTGGATGTTCTATAGAACCTTTTGGACTCAGTGGGCATTGCAGTGTGTGGGGAGGAGCCCTGAGCCTCAGCTCACCTTTTTGCCACACGTCATGTGAGTTGCATCTGGTTCTTTTTAAAACTCCACTTCTTCAAATTATTTTTCATCCTAGAAATTGTACATAACCTGAAATAACTCCCTAAATAAAGCATATTAAAATAAGTACTTTACTATTATAGACTACAGTACATATTCTTGTTTATTTTTCATTTTCTAATGTCAACAGATGTAGTAGGGATCACAAAACAAAAACACTGATAAGCTCCTTGTTTGAAGAGTAATTCACTAGTATGTACCTCCATAACTGTAATATATTAAGAAACCTACTATAATTGTATTTACAGTTTTGGGATGACACTATGAAAGAAACAAGACTTTAGCAAATATTTAAGTAAAAAAGATTTAAGGACATGCTAAAAGGAAAAAAAATATACCAAAAGGAGATTTTCAGATTTGTCAACTGCCATTTTCTGTGATGGCAATCTGAGAGATTCTAAGTGAGCTAAACAGTTTTATTTTTAAACCAGAAACGTGATAGATTTGATACTGGCTTCAGAGAAAGTCAAGCTGAAGGTGGGAGTGCAAAGAAGAATTACGATATAGAGAAGAATCTGGCTAGAGTCTGAAGGAAGATTTCTACTGGAGCTCTTTAAATGACGTGGATCTTCTGGAAAGCCTTAATGAGTCAGGTAAAATGGAGTGCATCAGTGTAGGTCGCTTGCACAATTTCTTTATTTTCAACAGGTAAGAAACATGAAAGGTCTTACAGGAAGTCCTTTATGAGTTTGTCAAGTATATTAACAGAACATAACCAAATGAAATCAAATGTTGAAGTGCAAAATTCAGAGAATGCACTTGTAAGTTAAACAACCAGAATGTACATATTAAGTACTGTGTTTATGAACTGAAAAGGCTGAAATTATTTATTCTGTTTAGTCTTCCCAAATGTAATCTGAGGAGTATGGTTACTATCCATAGTGGTAAAAAAAAGCTGTGGAAGAAACTAAGTTCAAGATGTGAGAATAAATGTATATAACTGGCAATAAATAGCACAGGTGAAGACTCAGAGGAAATGTTCTAACCACCCAAACTGAGTTGTTCTGGAATTCATCCTTCAATACTGCAAACTAATCCTGACCAGTGAGACCCACTTCTAGAATGCCATTTCCTGTGTTGTGATCCCGTCCAGATCTGTGCTATTCAGCTTTCTTAAGAAAGAAGATGACAGCAGAAAAAATATATTTAAAGACACTCTAAAAAGACTCATTTTCAAAGGCACCCGACGTATTTTTAGGCATGATTTCTGTTTACAGTATTAGGCATCACAGATGCTTCTACATCAGGTTTCGATCCCTTCAAGATGTTGACTTAGACTGAGATATCAACTATTATTTTTCTGAATATTACACTCTTCCCTTTAGAGCTAACTGTATATTTCTTTTAACATTTGATTTCTTCACTTGGTTCCCTTACTTTCCTTACAACTTCCTGATGTTTACCTATAACCTGAAATTTTTTTTGATTTTCATGAAGTTGATGTGTAAGGGGTGGTGCGTGACATTCTATACCAAGAGCAGAACAAAGATAATGTAATTGATAGTTTCTTCTTTGTTTTAGGGAGCAAATACTTTGCACTAGCAGGCTACATTCTCCCTTTTTTCAGGTTCATAAATCATGCCAGGGCTATTAGGATAAAAATGACATCAAAGAAGAGAGACTAGCACCCTAAGAAACCTGCTGTAGACTGCCCATATTTTCTAATTTTAATTTACCTAAGCAAATATAGCAACCTAAGATTCTGTACAATATAAATGTAAACAAACCTTGCTAGCATTTAATCTCTTTGCATAGAAAAATCTGGAATATTTTACTTATTCCAAAATGACAGTATTAAATTATTGTCAAACTATTGTTTGCTCATTTTCCCTCTTCATCTCATACTAAACCTTTAAATCCACATTAAGTTAGAAAAACTCTACCTTATTCTGAACTACTGGAATCAGAGCTTATGATTATGAATCTCTACTATTCTGTCCTGCTTCCCCAGTGCAGGTTTTATAATAGGATCTGGAATTGAAATTCCAAGTTTTCTTAGGACTAGTAATTTAAAAACAGATTTAAAATCTCAATAGATTGCTGGATCTTTCTAGTTTGCATGCTAGCTGAGTGCAGTAGTTGGGAAAGTTGCACTTTCCCACAGTTCATTATCCTACTTGACAAAATTATTTTAGACTCATGACGGCCTTTGTGTATCCCAGGTACAGCAATCTATCTGGGATTTAGAGTCTATTGGCCTGTGTTTCACTTTACAATATTACTTTGCTGCTGGTCAAAAAGAGTATGTGCTTAACTGTATTTTACCAAACCAATAAAAAATAAAGAATATAAAAACATGCCTTATAATTAGTTTAGGAATACTCCCAGATGTGCCTGAAAATCTATGAAAACAGAAGGCAATAGCATGTCTAACTGCCAAAGTCACCTCATCACCTGCATTCACAGCATTAGAATCATAGAACCTTTAAGGCTGGAAAAGACATTTACAATCATCAAGTCCAACCATCAGCCCAGAAACACCACCATGTTTACCATCAAATGCATGTCCTATACCCACAGTTTTTCTGAACACTTCTAGGGATGATGACTCCACCACTTCCCTGGGCAGTCTGTCCCAATGCTTTAAAACCCTCTCTGTGAAAAAATTATCCTAATACCCAATGCACCCTCTCTGGTGCAACATGAGGACTTTTTTTTTTCATCCTGTCACTTTTTACCTGGGAAAAGACACGGACTCCCACCCCACTACAACCTCCTTTCAGGTAGTTGTGTAGAGAGCAGTAAGGTCTTCCCTGAACCTCCTTTTCTCCAGTTTAAACACAATTTAGGGCACCTGGCCTTATTGAATCTCATACAATTGACCTTGGCCCATTGATCCAGCCTGTCCAGATCCTTTTGTAAAGCGCTTTGACCATCCAGCAGATCAATGCTCCCAACCAACTTAGTGCTGTCCGTGAAGAGGAGTAACTGCTACCTCTTAGTTAAAGGTTCTCATTCAGCACAGCAATATCCATGGAAGAGGTTATTTCATGTGATACAAATTACCGTAAAATTACAAGTTTTTAACAAAACTGCACGTTACTAATTTTCAACATCTGCTTTTCTTTTGACTAGCACACATTTGAAAATTACCATCTCATTATTAAATTAAGTAAAAATAATATTTTAAAGTAGTCTGTGCTGGCTGAAAATGTCTTTCATGAATTAGAGACAGCTGAAAGATGGCATCAGGATGGAACACTAGGGATTATTAAAAGAATTTGATTTTGACACTGAATGTTATATTTTTGAAGCACCCTGGGTGATGCTTACACACAGAAGTCTGAGAACAGTGGTAGTTTTGCGTGAGCTCTATCAAGATTTTATGTATTTATTTATTTAACCAATACAAGTATCAGAGAACCTAGTTCAAGTATTACATTACTTGAATGGCACAACATAGCAAATAAATAAGAAGTACATAGACCATTTGATGCTAGAACTCTATCATTCTAGTGCACTTTTTTTTTCGTTTCTTGCATTCTAGCTACTAAATATCTGATATTCCTGTCTTGTATTTCACAGCTGATGTTGAAATCTCTTTCTGTGCAGTGCTGCAGTAAGAAAGTTTTTCATAAAGCAGTAAAAACCATGTGGGTTTTATGGAGAAAGAAAAAAACTGGAAAACAAGAAAACAAAAAGAAACTGTCAGATAGTCACATAAGTCAGTAAACTGTAAAATATATCTAATCACTACAATCCTGATTTTGAAAGTAGAAAAGTTCCATGTATAAACTGAGACATACATCTTTACTAGCAATGCTTGCTTTTGCTACAGTTTTAGAATAAAATAAGCACTTCAAAGAACAAAACTTCTCTAACTGTATGATGTGTGTGCATATCATTAAAATATTTCAGGTCAGCAAATGCAAAGCTTAATCATACTTTAATGAAAACTAGAATTTTTAAGACTGTTTTACAGAATTATATACTGTATCTGTGCTTAGAGAGTTAAGGCCCAAAACATTGCAGTGTTTCAATCTGTCTCATTTATATTTTGTTTTAATTTTTGCTTTTCCTCACAGCTTGAATATACATCACAGCCCTCAATCAAAGAAAAAATTGGCACAGTGTACTATTTCAACCTAATGGCTAGGTTATACACAAGCAAAGTAGTGTTAAGAACAAATTATAGAACAAAATGCTGAAAATACAAAAAATTCCATATGATTTATATAATTTATTACACAGAGGTCATAAAGTTCAGTTCCATACCATACATGCAGCTGAATTTCTCTGTAGCTCACTCATACGTACATCTCTATACTGAGAAAAGTACTGCAAAATTAATATTAACTTTCTTAATTTTGTACACTTTCTTGAACTACTTTTTCATTTTATGTTTTACATAACAGCCATGAAAGTAGATTCCTCATTTTAATAAAATAATATATGCATAGAAGCTTGATAATATTATGTCTTTCTTAATTCAGTGAAAGGTGAGGAGTGCTTACATATGTTGAATCAGGACAATTGCAATTATACACAGAATGAAAACTCTGTATTTTGAAGACAATAGGATACAAACTAAGAATTACTTGCACAAATACTTTAAATAATTCTTTTGAATAATTAGTGCACACAAAATAATTCAGATCCTTTAAAACATGCTGTAGATATTGAAGAAATTAAGACAGATCACTGAATTCTTCAGCTAGGTACACATACAGCATGATCACTATTTCCTGTATGGAAAAGTACCCCAAACTGTATTTTCTACTGTATTCAGAAGATGGGAATTTTCAAGCTATTTCTTGGGTTTTATTTTGTAAATACGGTGCTGGACCATACGCCTTTAATGCACAAACATATATATATATATGAACAAATCTGCATATATATACAGAATCACCTTTTATGGCTTCATGGGGTGTTCAAAGAACAGAACTCACAGTTTATTCATTGAGATCAGTACAAAACCATTTGCAACCATGTGTCACCACACAGTGTGTCAGATTCTTTCCCTCTTGTTGATGTACTCCAATTGAAAAATATCCATCTTTTCCTACAAACAGGAATTTAAGATCTAGGCAAATTTGACTCTAAAAATTTTCTATTACATGCTTATCAAAATTATCAGACAATTATTAAAAAATACTGTGTGTCTAGCATGTGGTACACACCTCCTAAGGGCAACGCACACCAACATATATTTCAAATGCATGACATTCTCTTTCATACAAAATCTTCTGACTGCTCTAATTCCATATAATCTATCACACCTCTCAGTTTTCTCTGGATTTCTAGCCTCTCCAACTTACTCTTCTTACTACACCCTGTGAGGTTTATGAGTAGTCACAGATAGAGGGACAGTTGTGAGATTAGCATTGTAACCCATGAACAGCAAGTCAGAAGGTTCTTCTGAACTGTACAGCTGCACTGAAATGGAATCAAAACGTGTACTCTTAAACCAACTTGCTTCTTTAGATAAATATAGACAAAAATGAAATATCTCTAATGACCTTTATCTCAAACTTTTATATATACTCATATATAAAAATGAATAGTAGTACTGTCACTTCCTCTGACTGCAATTTATCATACAAATTCCTAAATATTATCACATAACATTTCTAATTGGAAATATAAGTATATTCCTAACAGAAAATTACATTAATCACTAAATAAATTATTAGATTTAAAACTATTATCATGTAGACAAAATGTGAAACATGGTTCTAAAAATCTTTCCAAGAACCAGGGATGAATTTAACTTCAACAAGTGATAAAGCATGGTATTACACGTGTTCTTCTGAGATGATATCAAGTTTCAAAGCCAGCACATTATAAAAAAAAAAAACCCAAAAAAAAAAAACCAAGGATGGCTTTTTTATAAGTACGTGAGAAATGGTTCTTTGTAAGTTAAATTTGAATTTCTAAGGGTAATCACAAAATAGGTTTAACATCCAACTTACATATTTATATATGGATACAAATACAAAAAAATGCATGCATATGTATGCATGTAAAAGGCCCATAAATTCTTTTGAATATAACTGCGTATTCAAGATTCTGCACAAAGTTTTAGTGTTCCATTCATAGTTTGTCTTTTTGGTAAATACTATAGAGCCTGTGCATCTGTATTGTAGTCCTGCTGTATAGTTAAGGGACAGAGATGTCTCTTTTTTTCTTTAGATATCAAACCACTTGGAAACTTCCAAATCTATTCTGGTTCTCAAAGTTTCCCTTTGAAGACTTTTTTTACCAGAGTACGGTTTACAAAACAAAATCTTTCACAGGAAGTCATTATTTAGAATAATTTCTTTTAATCCTGATTAGATATGAACACAATCAAGGTGATATACTTCGCAGAGAAACTGAACCAAAACAGTGTGTCTGACCGGGCAAGAATTGGAGACTGGCAACAAAGGGATCTTTGAGGTTGATGTCTATTACAGGCTGCCAAATAAAGATGATTATTGACGAAGCCTTCCTGCTCCAGCTACAGGAGGCATCAGGCTCGAAGGCTCTCTTCCTGCTGGGGGACTTCAACCACCTCAACATCTCCTGGAAAAGTAGCACAGCTAGCTGTAGTGGGGTGGAGAGCATCCCTGCTGAGGGTGCTGGTGGATGAAAAGCAGTACACAAGCCAGCAGTGTGCACCTACACTTTCAGAAAGCAAATCATATTCTGGGCTGCATCTAAATGAGTGTGACCAGCTGGTTAAGGGAGGTAATTCTGCCCCTCTACTCTGGCCTCATGACACTTCACATGGAATGGTGCAACCAGCTCTGAACTCCTCAGCACACAGAAGACATGGACCTGTTGGACCAGATCCAATGGATTACCACAAAAATGATCAGAGGGAAGAAGCACCTCTCCTAAGACAACAGGCTGAGAGATTTGGGGTTGTTCAGCTGGGAGCAGAGAAGGCTCCCAGGAGACCTCATAGCAGCCTTCCAGTCTCTAGAGGCTTACAGGAGAGCTGGAGAGAGACATTTTATAAGGGCTTCTAATGAGAGGACAAGGTGGAAATGGCTTTAAACTGTAAGAGAGCAGACTGAGATACAATATTAGAAGGAAACTCTTTCCTGTGAGGGTGGTGAGGCACTGGAACAAGTTACCCAGAGAGGTGCTAGATGCCCATCCCTGGAACTGTTAAATGCCAGGTTCATGAGCTATAAGCAACCAAATCTAGGTGACTATGTCCCTGCTTATTTTAGGGGGGTTAAATTAGATTACTTTTAGAAGTCCCTTCCAACCCAACTATTTCCATGATTCTACAATTTTATGAAGATTTTCAAGTTAGTTTTTATGGCCTCAGTCACTACCACAGTCTATTTCCAATTCAGATGCCATGTACTCCCTGTAACTGAAATGCATCAGAAAGACTATGTTTGCCAGAACCCATAAGTCTGGAAATTTTAGGTGTGGAGTCTGCTTGATGAGAATATAGAAATTCATATGTGATATGAAGAAAGTCACCTAGCACTAATTAATTCACTGTCTGTTCTAATACAAAGATTAGGGGATTTTAAATGAAGTTACTGGGTCACACACTCAAAACAGCCAAAAACTTTATCACACAAAAAATCAGACTGTGAATGAATTAGACCCATTGATAGAAAAACAGCAGCAGATTTAGAAGTGGATTCAGACACCTAGTGGAAGGAGGCATGCAGCTATGAATATATACTTGCCTGTTTCCATACTATTCCATAGGTATTCATAATTGATCAAACACAATATTGTGCAAGACAGAGCTTTGATCTGATCTCAGTACTGTAAGTTTTTTATGTGTTTATGCTGTACACCTCAGTTTTTCCTAGCTAAACTGCAAAGATATCAGGGGAGACACAGTCCGACTGCTATCCTGACAGAATGCAAGTACATTTTTTACTAAACCACTATATATTTTCATCATAGCTGTATTTTCAGATGCAGAATTTGAAATATCAGGTTCTTCCTAAACTGCATACTCAGAATTCAATTTTTCCATTACTTCAAAAATCAAATAATACAGTGAAAAGTTTCCAATTGCAAGAGAGGACAGGGATATGGTAAAAATTATGCATTAACATGTCATATCTCACTATATCTTCTCAGGCATTTAATTGTAAACCAATCTGCTTCAATATATATTTTTCAATGTAAGACTTCATGAAGTATTAGGTCTAAAAGCTGTGAGTGATTAGATTTGTTTAATATCATGAGGAACATTATGATTTATTAATCCTTGTTACTTTTTCCTTTACCTAAACATATATTAATTATAAAAGAAAGTATCACATTTGATTTCAAACTACCTGACTAAGCTCAATTTAAATTGACATGTCACCTAAAGATACACGGTATTAAAGACTAATTAAAAGCAGCAGAAAACTATATTCCAATGTTACAGACCAACTGCAATTAATTCATAAGTGTTTGTGTCCAACAGGCAAAAATAATGATATGTGTGCTCCACAGAAATAAATAATTTTGAGGAACATGCAGAGTGACAATAAACAACAGATATCACATGTAATCAGTTTTGCCTTGATCGCGGTTACATTTCAAGAGATTTAAAACACTAAACCTGCTTTTATTGCTTTTCATAAACGTTACTGTTTTCCTTAGATCTTTTGAAAATAGTAACATACACTATTTCAAATGAATAATTTTTAAGTTTCTTAAAAATACTTGTTAGCTCTGAAGTTTACAGAAATATCTAAATATTTAATTGATGAAATCATTCCATCAGTAATCATAGATGGATCAGAAAGAACACAACACCTCATTAAGAATTTACTTTTGTTATTTGTTATTTTTCATTTGGTACTATTATTGAACTTTCTCTTCCTGCGAAATGGTATCATGCAGCACAAACTCTTCACCTAATTTTTTTTCTTTCAAGTCTTTTAAGTTTGCCTCTGATGTAAAGCTATTGATGTGCATCCTACAATCCTGTTGATAACCCATATAGTACCTCATTAGGCCATACCATTTCTTGACTCCCAAGAAGAGCGACATAAAGAGGATATACTGTTGTACAGTGCCTCTCTGAATGAAACCTTTAGTGTGAAATAAAAAAAAAAAATAGATATATTTTTCAAACTTGGCAAGTATTTGAAGGCACTGGTATGAACGAAAACACAAATGTACAGCACCTTAAGGGATTGTGGATCAAAACCCTCTTGGGGTTTGCCCTGAAGTTCTATTACCAGCCACCTCTTTTAGTTGATCTTTTCAAATATTGGAAGAATTTTTTCAACCATCTGAAAAAATCCTACCTTCAAAAGATCTGTAAAGACAATGTTATGTCTTCAAGTAATGAAAGAAGTTTGAAATGGTTTCATATAACAAAATGGGTACTTTTTTTGTAACGTTTTACAAAAAAGTCTGTAACACATTCCTGGTGAGAACTCTTAAAATCTTTGCTATATACAAGATTCATAAATATCAATGCTCACATTTATAGGGACAAAGCCATCACAATATGTTTAGGTGAAACTTATTTCTAGAATAAAGTGCATTATAGCTAAAATAACAAAAAATAATCTGCTTTACCCATAAATATATATGTGGTTCTGAACAGTCTGAATAGCAGAGATCTAAAGAGTGAAAAAGAATTTAATAAAATTCAGAACAAGTTAGTTTCACAAGAAAAGAGGTTCCAGGGTGATTAACTTGTTTTGTTCATTTAGCACTGTGGATATATACAATAAAACCATGCTTGAATATGTTTACTCAATCAAAACCATCATTAGACTGTACTTCCTAGGCAGCATGCAGAGTAAACTAATACAGTCTGCAGGTGTTGACTGGACATCTCAGTTTAAAGTGGAAATAACACAAACATTCTTACATCAAATTGCCCCCTTTATAGTCTAGAACTAATGAATTCCAGAGGGACAGAGATATACAGAAAATTTAGGATCCATTGAAAAACACAGGCTGAAAAGCAAAGAAATGGAAAAAAATAAGCAATACCAGAGTTATAAAATCTGGTGTTTGTATCAGGATCCAACAATGAAGTTTCCTAAGCATTTGCTATAAGTACAAATTTAAACTACATTTTACAAGGTACTGTTTCCAAATAAATACTCAGGTTTACTGCCCCAGCTATAAGCTCAATATTCCTTAATGCTGGACAAATTCATTTACATGGCTAGCAGAAACTTCGTAACATATAAATCAAAACCATATTTTATTTGGTGAAGGAAGAAAGGTATTATGAACGACAAAACTCATTTGATCCTTATCAAAGTATAGCACTGAGAACAGAGTATTTCTCTCCATCTTTGACAAGACAACCTCAGCCTGCACAGAGGTGGGTTCCTTCCCATGTTGCTATCACTATCGCTATGCCAAGTCCTGTGCCTGGGTCCCAACAACCCCACGCAGCACTACAGGCTGGGGGGAGAGTGGCTGGGAAGTGACCCAAGGGAGAAGGACCTGGGGCTGCTCTTGACAGCAGCTGAACACGAGCCAGCAGTATGTCCAAGTGGCATCCTGGCTTGTATCAGGGGAAGTGTGGCCAGCAAGACCAGGAAAGTGATTCTTCCCCTCTACTCAGCACTGGTGAGGCCACACCTCGACTGCTGTGTCCAGTTCTGGGGCCCTAATTCAAGGACACTGAGGTTATGGAGCAAGTCCAGAGAAGGGAAAGCTGGTGAAGGGTCTGGAGCACAAGTGTTATCAGGAGTGGCTGAGGGAGCTGGGGTTGTTTAGCCTGGAGAAAAGGAGGTTTGGGGGAGCCACAATTGCTCTCCACAGTTACCTGAAAGGAGGTTGTAGTCATGTGGGTGTCAACCTTCTCTACCAAGGTAACAGGATGAAAGGAAATGGTTCTCAATTTGCATCAGGGGAGGATTAGAACACACACAAGGAAAAATTTCTTCACTAAAAGTGTGGGTAACTATTGGAACAGGCTGTCCAAGGAAGTGATAGAATCACTATTCCTGCAAGTGTTCAAAAAACCATAGATTTGGAAAATTGGTTTAATGGTGAAGATAGCAGTGCTGAGTTGATATTGGGCTTGATGATATTTAAGGGTTTTTTTCAACCTAAATGATTCTATGATTCTATGCAGCTGTCTGGAGAAAATTTCATACTATTTTGATCTGACATTTTGCTCTGGTTCAAAGTGAAGCAGTCTGTTTTAAAAAACACATTAATGATTCCGGCCCATTGACATTCCTCAGAGACTGAAAATTCAGGCATGTGTGTTTGAAATATTGACTATAGTCCTATTACATTTACAGTTGCTAATTGTTTAATAGATCACTTTATTTCTTAGTTTAACAGCCAGGAAGGTTAAAGTGTGTCAGAAAGTTAAGGAGAAAAAAAAGCCCTACTGTAAACTTTTTTCCTGACAATTTTCAAATAGCAATTATTCTGAACATTTGAAATTATTCCTATTAACATGCTTTACAGACACAGTGGAGCGCCCAAAAACTATAGTAACCTTTCTAAACACCGTAAAATTTCAAAAATGAAATCCAGATTCTTATTGCTGAAAATGCGTGAATGCGATTATTGTTATCTCCTGAAATTAACAGAGAAAACCACTATGTGCCCAGAACTCTGTAGCTAAGGTTCACGTCCTTTTTTAGGATACAGAAAACAGTCAAATCCTAGCTCTATGGGCAGAATACTAATGTCTTTTCTACTACTCAACGAAGAAGCTAAAAGTCAAATATATTTTGCATTAAGTAGTTTTTATCTACAGTGAGCGTATTTCATATGAAATGCAATGTCCCCAGTGAACACGAAATTTTTTCTAAGTTTTAATCTGATTACTTCTCGGCCTTAACCTTTATGCTTTTGTATCTTCCTCTCTAATAACCCCAAGAATGTATTTAATTTGTCTAACTCTTCTATTCCAAATGAGATGTATAGCCTTCATCTTAGTACTGATTTATGTATCATAAAAATTTGCATGTTTTTGCTGTTCTTCATTATTGGGACAATACCTGTAAAACATTTGTAGCTACTGTAGAGTTTTTCAGTTTTCTTCTTTGGATATGACAGAACCTAATTTTCAAATCCAGGATGTGCCATGACTAACAGTGTCTTTTAACACTTTACCATTACTTTACTGTAATGAATACCTAAGAAATGAAAATTTTCTTCTTTTTTTATCTATTTGCCTTTTTAGACATTTCATCTCCACTTCTGGGTCAATGTTGTTGTGTCAGCTGTCACAGTGGCACCTGAAAATTTTCCTTGTACAGGAGAACTGAAGTTTTTATTCTATTTTTAACACGTATTTCTCACATGAACACAGAAGAGTCTGAATTGAGGTTCAGTTTATCCAGATTTCTACATTTGACAGTGGATATTAATTGATGCATATACAAGTATTTATATGGTCATTCATCCCTGGTATGCTTTTCAAGCTTCTCCCAATTCCTAGCACATAAACTCACAAGGTAGAAATCAGACTAATCCCATTCTAAAGTCATCTATGGTTCTTGCCTCCATGGCAGTCTCTGGCATTGTGTGACAATTTAATTATGTCATAGTATTTTAACCAGAGATGCTACTTCTTTGGCTTAAAATTTCATTAGTTTCATTATCTGTTTGTCCCCTTTGAAAAAATCCATACAAAGAAGTTCAGAGTGTGGATTTGTTTACTAAAAAAGGTACACTCATGTTGTGCATGGCATAATTTACACTAACCCCATGCATGTCCTTTTCATCTTCTAACCTTACCCTTGCATGGTTACGGTCATGGGTGACCTATGGAATGGAACTCTAAACCAAAAAATTTCAGCAGTATTAGAAATCAGTTACTCCACTTAAAATGAGTGAAACTCTAGAAACCCGCAAAAACAGGAAGTGAAAATTATGAACTGATTGAGTCCTTTCTCACAAATATTTACTTAAAATTTCAGAAAGAATGCATCTTCTACAATAACATTCTAATTCTGGTTTGAGGTGGTGGCAAGTCTTACCAGTACCACCAGATTTTCTGGTTTTTATTTTTTTTTTATGGAGCATGGACTTTTTCTAACATTTCTTCTCTCCCAAATATTCAAGCTAAAGGAAGATTACATATGTAGAGGTGTATCAAATAAGAAACACATTTGTTTCAGTTTAGATAATCTCAAACTAAATTATTCAGTCTACATTCCAATGCTGTTCTGACATTAGTAATTTTTAAGTTAATTAAATCTGAGATGCAAAAACAACACGTGCAGGTTACAGATCTACTAATTTTCACATCTTCTAGCATGTGAAATTCTATTTTAGAAAGGTTTGTATATATTTTCATTTAGTGACTGCTTTAGCATTCTACTTTTAAAATAATTTACTGTAAACAATCAAAACACGAAGAAAACATTTAATATTGTTAACATTAGGATCATGACAGATTTTGTTATGATGTTGAGATTGTAGGTACAACCTTTTGAAAATAAAACTGGGATTTTTTTATTTTATTGAAGTGACAGAGGTCAGAACAGCTAGTCATTGAAAAGGAAATTACAACCCATAGGGACTTGTATTCAGCTCAGGATAAAATTTCAGTTTTTACCGAGAATTAGTTCTTACAAACTACAGAAAAATGGAAAACACAAAAGCTATGCGTAATTTTATTACATTTATTTTTAAGTTTCAATTTGAGAAAAAATATACTCTTTTATCTGCTTATTTTTATCAGGAATACTGATTTCAGGAACACCATTTTCAACCCAGAGTATAACAGAGGGCAGACTGCTCAGACACACTAACAATTCTGTGGTTCTTTTGTGTTTAGTAGAAAGTGGGTTTGGGACAGATTTGATAATGACTCCACTCATACTTTTTCCATTGACATACACCTTATCTTTAACTCTCCCCTAGGGGTAATTTAAAACCTCACCCAAGAGATATTATTTGCGCTTTGTATTCCGTATGTTCTTACCTGTGTTGTGATGAACCTAAGGTGGATGAGAAAGGCAGATGGTAGCCTTTCAAAATATTTAAAATATTTGAATTACACCTATTTTGCAAGAGAAGATTCACAGAAACAGACAATATTTATTATGCTTGTCTTTTTTCTTTTAGCACTTCACATGCATTCCAACATTCCAGAAACAGTAATGTACTAGTGACCATGTGCACATTTAGAGGTGGTGCTCAGGGACGTGGATTTGGCAGTGCTGGGTTGATGACTGGACTCAGTGATCCCATCTAAACAATTCAGATTCTGTAATTCTACTGGAGCTGTTCCTTAACAGCAGGTTTTCATTTTATTAGGGAATACATAAAACTTTTAATTCATTTAAGAATTTGAACAGAAAGGTTTTAGCCTGCCTTTTCTAACCTCAAAAAACCCCACCCAACAGATTATTTGTATACATTCAAATCAACATTTATGATCATTATTTTCAATACTAAAATATACAACATCTTTCTTGGGTTTTGTTAAAGAATTTTGACTTAAGTTTCTAGACTTGTTATACTAAATTCACATATGTTTAGTAACATGTAGCAAGAGATTCTGTTCCTTGGGGAAAAGTTTTACAAATTAATTGGTTGAAATACTTTCAATTCCAAAAATCCACAGATAACGCAATTACAATTTTTTCCAAACACCCTGTCCTGTGTTATTTCCTTTTTATCTGCATAGTGTAAAAATTTAATTGTTTCAGTATTTTTTTCATCCACAAAATTCAAGACCTTTCTGGTTTTGAAAGTAAAAGATTAAATTTCCCTAAATTTCCCTGCTTCGAGGATCTTTGGCCAAAATCTCTGCCCATCTATCAAACGTAACAAGAATAATCATCATATCATGCTGTGTATCAATACATTGTTCCAAGGCTTTTGGAAAAACCACTTTACTTAATCAGCGTGTCAAATTATGGTGTCCTTTTAAAAGCACTTTATGTGTTTCACTAAAGTATTTTACACTAGGACTACAGATTCTAAAATCTGTTGAAAACAATCCTCGTAATGAAGACTAGATAGAAAGTAGCTGTGCAATTTAAAGCTACTCTCTTAAGATTTACAAACATTCCTTAAGGGAAAAAAAGTAGAAAAAATACAGGATCATCAAAAGATCTGAAAGGTTTGATACTGATCGGTTTGAAAACTTATCAGAAATTCATAGAATAAAACGTTCAAAATATAACCTTCAGCTTGGGAAATCCCTGAGCTGTGGACTGCCACATGCCAGAAAGTTTCATTTTATGCTTGATCTGTTCTTATTTTTCCTAGGCATTTTTGACTGGCCACTATTAGAGACAGCGTATCAGACTAGGAGGTACTTTTATCAAACTGAATACAGCCATTCTTTTCTCTTGTGTAAAAAAATATTTTGAGAAGATTGAGATTAGAAGAAAAAAAACCCGAAGAACTTTATTTTGTATATATTAAAACCCCCATCAATTTACCTTAAAAATTACGAGGATAAAATTATATACTGTAATTTCCTACGAACTGTTGCTTCAGTAAACAGCACTATTTAACTGTGAAGCTTGCTGTTCCAATTCCTGTGATAGCAACAGAAATCTCTTCTATTACCAGGGGTCAGGAATAGGGGGTACCAGTGACACCATAACAAGAGGCTGTTTGTTGATATTTTACCACTAGGAGTAAGTCCGAAAGCAAACAGAATCATCTCACTGTGAGTAATGATAGATTGCACTTCAAAAATCAACTCGGCTAACAAAGTTTTTCAAGACAGAATTAATATTATTAGTACCTTAAAAATTTTACTTTTTCTTCTTGAGCCATATATAGAGCTTTGGTTTTTGAAGTATTAGACGGATGGAAGTAGATATTAGGAAGGTCATACTTCACTGCTAATTCCCTTAAAGCCCCTCTCCCCAGACAGATATATTTGTAAGGACAGGGTCAATTCCCACCAAATTTTCTAGCATTTAATGTGCAGTTTCAAGTTGTGAAGTGGTTCACTTGAAAATGAAGTGTAATATGCATACATTCGAAAATCTATACTGCCTGATAAAAAGAATCAAATGCAGTTGTCTTCTCCCAATTGGAAAACAATATTCACTACATTACATTTTAATTTATCTGTTACCTTTCAACTCTGGTTCTCAATTTTTAAAGCACTGTCTCAAATCTAATGACACATCATAGTAAAAAATTACAGGATATTTAGACTGACTTTCAGGTCAGTTTGCTGTTTTCAAGTCTGTTACTAGTATATCTGATGGATGGGAAGAGGAGACAAAAATATACCAAATTTCGTTCTTGTCTGCCATTTTTAAGTGACTTTAAAAACCTGAGTGTAAGCTAGCTTAGCTGCCAGGGAAAGCATCAATTTTCTTCCTTTGAACATCTACTGACTAATCTTCCAGTCAGGAAGCATTTTCCAAATAAACCAATGACATATTTTCAGTTTAGCTTTAGGTGTTAGCAATATCTGAAAAAGATGATTTTTTTTTTCATAGTTGCTTATAAAGCATATAAATAAGTTTATAATTTTGTTTTTTGAAAGGGGCACATAGAAGACTGGAAGCTCAGAGAACAGACTGAAAAACAAAGCAGCCTTTAAAACTTGCCAACCACTCTCCTGCTGTTAGCAATTTCCTCAGACTGGCCACTTTCACATCACTTTAAGAAACTGTGCAGTTGTCCTACTTAATCCTACTGATCTAGAATTGTCAAATATGTGAGAACAATAGACTGCATTCATTAATCTCCCATTTCAGGCGTGACCCATCTATGTTGTTCTTCCATGCTCCCACTGGCAAGAAACTGTTCAGAAATGTAGTCCATCCCCTCACTGTAGGAGAAGTTGCTATGCACCACATCTCCCTCTGGATTCCTAACCAAATATAGCCATGCCAGAAGAACTTCCCGATACTGTTTCAGCAGTATCAGCTATATAGCTTGTTCTGTAAGAACTGATTTTAGGAAATTATTCCAAATATCTGTTTGGTAAGTTAGTTTGTTACACTACCATCAGTAGGTACAGTTGCATTTCCATTGGCAAAGAACACAAACTGAAGCAGTTGACACCCCAAGAAATTATGTAAATCCTTCCTCAAATACCAAAAATGAAGATTTCATTAGGTCACCTACCAAGGGTAATACTTGAATTCTGAATATTCCACACAATAAATTAATATAAAGGAGTCTTCCAACAGTAAAAAAGAATCCTTTTATTAAGCTTCAAGATGGGACTGCAGTACAGTGTCCACTTTCTTTATAAGTTAACAGAGGGTTAATAAAATCATGCTGTCACCCACTGAAACTGTAAAGAAGTCCCAGCTTGATGCTGCAATTTTTAAATTTCAGCCCTCTCATTCCCATACTTTTATTTGGAAATCTAATTCGTTTTATGTGTTGGAAGCCTTGCTAACACAAATCTTCCAGTGAAGTGAAATGCAGCTATAAATTTATTCCCAAAAAGTGGATCTTCAGCTTGCTTTTTGGCAGCAAAATAGAAACAACAAAGGAGAAAGATCCAGGTTTTCAAGCTGTTAAAAATATTTCAAGTACTGTCATTGTCTTTAAACAAAGATGCTTAATTCTGAAAGTCATACCCACACAGAATTTTGTCCACATTGGTTTGCAATATTTGAGCTATTTATAAAGGCTTAAAGAACTACTGCTGCTCATGTGGCATGATACAAATCATATAAAAAGGCCTCAAACATGCATTCAGTATTATCATAAAGACAAGCAAGTGTTCACATATGGGGAGAATAAGAGTGATGCCTCAGAAAGATAAGGTTAGACAGAAATATTAATCAAGTGTTTGGAACAGTAACATCTGAAAAACATAAAATGAAAACCTTTAAATAATGATAAAATAAAGGTAGTTGAGAATAGCAAAATTAGTCTTAAGCTGGCAATAATATTTAACAATGAAAGTGCAGAGGTACCAGGTAATGTGGAAAAAACCCCCAAGAACTCTATGTTTTATAATACTAATGTAAAACAGAATTGCTTTGCTCAGTTTTTTAATGCCTAATACTACCTTACCACAATGACAGTCATTATGTGTAAGAAATACTGTGCTACTAAAACACAATTACATAATTATAAAGAAAAACATCTTGTAAAATACATATTTTTGTATCATTAGATAGTATAAAGTTCAAACAAACCTGTTATTTTCGTTTGTGTCAATATTATAATACTAGAAAAATAAATTTGGCAGCATACTGGGAAGTGCTGGTATCTCCTAGCACAGTATGTGTCAGGCTTGCATACATGCTGCATCGGGGTGAATACTCATATTCTATGTACAATGTGCTTTGCATGTGTAAAACTCCCAGCAAACACACAGACGAACACCACAGTGGATGTGCAGGGATTTGCCATGCTGAGAATACATTAAGACCTCTGTGCTATCACCCAGAGCTGGCTGACAAGAAGTGTATATGTGCAAACATCACATGCATAATCTAGATGTACAACTACTTTTAACCACTTGCAAATATTCAGCACACAAAGCATTTTATATGTACAGTAATGTTAGTGACTTGTGTCTGTTATACAGCAACACACTGTTACATGCTTGAATTTTCACATGTGAGCAGGCCTGCTAAGTTCCACTGAGTTACTTATAGGCATTATGCTAAAAAAACTAAAAATGGAACATACATCCATGTGATTTGTTGAATCAATCATGATGCTTAAAGGCAAATTTGGTACTGTGTGCTGGACTCTTGTCACTTCCACAGTTAACAGAGGTATGTACCTGTTGCTTCAAACTCATGTTCTTAAAATTCTAGTTTCTACGAGAACTTAAATTGTACCAATACAAAGTATTTTCCCTGAAATTCAGTCTAGAAGTCCATTAATGCTATAAAATATTTTCTCAGAGAGATATTTATTCATGTATCACTTAAGAAATTTAATGCCTCTTTCAATTAAGCAGAAGATTAACAATTGATTTCTCAATGGGTTCTGATGTGAAAAGATTTGAATCAGTTCTTGCATTCCACAGAAAGATTGGTTAATAAAAAAAAAAAGAAACTAATAAAAAGAAAAAAGATATCAAGCAAATATACCCTAGAAAAACAAAACATGAACTCAACAGAAATATAGCGGGTTCAGTTTGGAAACCAGGCAGTATAAAAATCTTTAAGAAATTGTAAATTATTAACAAATACTAAGAGTTTTCTTACTTAGTGTGTATTTTGACAGTCTTGGTTTTAATAAATCAGCCTTCAACTGAGATGATTTGAGATATTTCAGAGGGTGAGAAAACAGTTCAAATCAAAATTCACTGCCTTTCCAACTTTCTTAAAATTCAGGTTTTGGTAACTAGTGGCTAACAAATAGCACTGCAGTCAGAGTAAGTTAAAGACCTCAAAAAGCGGAACTCTTGTGGTTTTAATCTACAGGTTATTTAGAAGTTATTGTATGATTTCTAAAAATTCAAATTTGTATTTTATGGTAGTCAGTGCTCTGCATTAGGTAGAATACTGTCAATAGATTTATCTGCTTTAAAATGAAAGGAATATCCTAAGGCTCATAATCCTGCAAAGCCTTAAATAAATGTTCAACATATACCCAAGGCATATTTTGGAACGCATAGGACTGCTCACATCCTAACATTTTGCATGCACTTGAGTATTTTGTAGAAAAGTGGTTTGTACTTTCAAACCTTTAATTTCTTTAATGTAAATTCCAACTTAGAGAGAAGTTCTTGTGCACTGGTTTTACATTACTCTTAGGAAAAAAACCCAAACCTCAACAACAATAACAGCCAAAACTTAACCCTCAGATTGGAACTTAAAAAAAGAAAAAATTAAAATCAGCCTTAAAGTAGAAATAAAGAAATTAAGCACTGTCTTAACCAGGTTTGTAGTTGAAAAAAACCCAAAAAACTCAAAACCCCTATGTACCTAGCAACCAAATTCCGCTCACTTAAAACTGTATTTCTAGCAATATGTGCTAAAGTAGTACAGTGATAAAACTGAAAGTGACCTTACAAAATAAGTAATTGCTTGTAAGAAAAATAGCACGAATCTTCTGTGCTGTTATTTTGCAAATGGTACCTAATTAGAGACATCACCTCAGTAGCTTCAATGAATTTTCTTTTTGTTAAGTATCTCTCTCAAATTTTATGAAGTAATTTCAGTCTTTTACTTGGGACTCATTCAAAGAAATTGAGAAGCCTTGAAGTCTTCAACCAGGTACTCATAATGGGTTTTGCCAATAAACAGTGGCTCTAAGATTTACAAAGAAGATAGGTATCACATATACTGCATACCTGTGTATCGTATGAATTTTAATTATTTTGTTATTTTTGGGAAATGAAATTTTCAAACTGAATGCTATCTGGGTACATCCATAAAGTGAACACAGTTCTTAAGGTGGCAGCAAACATTCCGGACTTCTAATATAAAGGAATGGTTTGTGGATTCGTGTTACAGAGAGGAGAGCACCAATTTAATACCATTACCATAGTAATTTGTGACTCTGGTAAATAATGTTCATTTTAAATACAAAAAATCTGACTTTAATTGGGCTGGAAGAGTATGATAGTTTGCATTTTTTCTAGAAATATTTTCCTTGTCTGAAGTCCAGAGTAACACTTCATGCACAATGCCAGTGTGAATTTATAGGGCACTTGGTGGCAGGTTGTTGCAACATGATCTCTACATTGCTCTTAGGTTTATTAAAATAATTGTCTCAGGTAATTCCTTCCAACATTTGCAGACACTTTCAATCTTGAATCAAATCTCTTTCCAACTGATACAATTCAAATATCAATCACTCAGATATGTTATCCATAACTGTACACTTCTACAAGGGAAACCATTCTAGATGCTACATAATTTAGCTTTGAAGAGTGTATAAAACCTAATGGTCCAAACATGTATGTCATATCTGGGGGCAAACTTAACAACGTTCATATTATACCAAGGCCTTTGAATTTTGTCCAATGTGCTGGCTGTAACCCCAGCAAAGAAACTGAACTACAAATAAGCCACTTCCCTTCCTCCATCCCTTTGGGTAAGGAAGGACAATAAATGAGAGATTATGAATTAAAATAACAATTTACTAAAAGCAGAATAACAACAGTAGTATTAATAGCATAAGTATGCCAAAAAGATGGTGTTTTACCAGCAGCTGGAATTCCTGCTGAAACCACACCCCCAGTGATGATGTGAGTATTGTGGAATAAACAGCGGTCACATCCACACCATGCTAAAAACTTCCAACCCCAGTCTCTGGAACCAGATAATCCAGAATAATTCAGCTTCTGAACGCTATTCCAATAGACAGAGTAACCCATGAGGCACTTACAGAACCTTGGTAATGTAGGACTTATGTACAGTTTTAGCATCACCAAAATGATGCAAAATTAATCTTTTGCTCATTCTGTGTTATAAACTGATCCCATACGTAAAAAAATCCAACACCGACATAAGCTAGAAAAGTGAAATAACAGAAAGAAATATTCTTTATCCTAAAGAGAAACCATTAATTTGCAGGAAGACTGAATTCACTTTTTCACACAACATGAACATCCAGTGAAATGAATGCAACATCTCCAAACCTATTCCACCTAGAAATTAAGATTATCCTGTTTAAACACTTTATTCTATTACACTACTTTCTCAAAAAAAAAAAAAAAAAAAAAAAAAAAAAAAAAAAGCAGAATTCCCCCCCACCCCCTGCGAAAATCTGCAGACTCTATCAACAGTGTACCTTACCACGGCAAATTCAGATCACATCAATAGCTCACAATTGCTGACAATTACTTTCAGTCAGTTTATTTCCCAATCAGTCTATTACAGAACTATTTATGGACTCATTCACGTGTAAAAGAGACAAAATCTGTGTTCTGGTTGGAAGTCTGAAAGTTTAATACTGCTAATTTTATTAGGTGGTTCATCATTCCATTGATACAGCTAATCTAGATTTTTTTTCTATCAAGAAAATACAAGCCAGATATCCCTAAAATACAACTCTTATTAAAAAAAATCCAGCTTAACAAGGCACATACACAAATAGATAATTTTCCCTCTGAAAATCTGACTTTCAATTTCACTTCTAAAGTATAAAAAGCTAAAAGAAGCTTCATGTGCAATATTTATGGAACATTTAATGGTAGGGAAGTCCATGATGAAAAATAATGACACAGATGAAACTACCAGTGTTTTGTGAACAAAAATACTTGTTTACTGTGGATGTTTGGCATTGTTATGGTGATAGGAGTGTTTCATGAGGCAAAAAATGAACTTATATTGCATTCTACTAATTAAGAATGAAAGTATAGATGTAGTAATTTCTATTAAAGATAAAATGGGTAAACTTTTAAAGCTCCTAAAAGAAGAAATTATTGCGTACAAGATAGACATAAAAAGGTAGGCAGAAATAAACAGCATATTTTTTGCAAACAATTCAATGGATTATACTTAATATCTTCTCAGTTTTGAAATACTTTTTTATTTATAGTATAGCTGAAAAAAAAAGTAAATGCTGGGATATTTAATGTGATTTGAATTTTGAGACCTTAGAGCAAGACATTTAGTAAGGGATTCACCTCACAAAAATGAGTAACAGGACTCTGTCCTTGACCAATCCTACACTAAGTTTGGACTAGTTATGTTAGATACCTGAAGGAATGTTTGAGAGGTAAGAGCCAAAGACACCACAATCAAAGAAGAGAATATGCAAGAAATTCCTGCTGCTGTTTCATCCTGGCATGAGATAAAGAGTATTTTCTTCTTTTCTATTATTTTTTTCTCCCTCTGGTGAAGGGAAGATAAAAGCCTACATATTTAGCCATTCAGATGATGGCAAAAATAAAAAAAAATTGTTATCATGAATCATCACTGTATTAAAGCTGAGTACTCCTGTTATATGTAAGGTTAAAATCCCATACCCCAGGTCAAACAGCCTGAGTCGATGTTTGTAAGCACTCAGTACACATTCTCCATGAAATTTATTGGCCCTGATCAAATTCTGTAACTCCATACATGAAGAGATACCTCTGTAGCATCAACTCTTCTTGCAGAGGCAAAGTGGGAGCAAAGTATCCCTGGGAGATCTATGCACCCTTTTACCAAAGCGGAAATTGATTAAGGCAAGCAGTCAGCAGATGCACTCCCATCAGCTCCATTTAGCAATATCTTCCACTGTTATTTAGCCAGCAAAACTTACAACTCTAATTCTTAGGACAGCTTTAGGGTGGAAAAGTTCCTGACTGCATTGTTGCCTTGGAACTGTGCTATCAAGGAACTGCCAAAAGAAGACAAAAGAAGGATGCCTTGTGTAAACAACCATAAGGCTTTGGGTAAGTACTGTATACATTACAATTTTTAGGTTCTTCCACTTTCTTTAAATATATTGTCTTAATAAAATATATACATAGCAAAAGTATTAAAAAATAAGAAAATTCTTCACTGTATAATTGTCCTTCTTAGAAAGCGGGTGAAACGTTTAAGTTTATAGTACAAAATTGCTCAAAGATCTGAAATAAATTAGTAAGTTTGGCACTCATCCTGGAGACATCTTGACCTGCTCACTGATTCAAGTAAGCAATCTCTTACATTCAGTGACACTAAGCCTTCTCAAAAGGTAAATGCATATTCATCTTGGTTGCACAGTGACAGAAATAAACTGTTTCAAATGAGCAATAATTTGTGTAATATAAGTATTTGTCAATACAGGTTCTGGAATTATGATTACAGAAATATTTAATCCTCTCCATTCTTTGTGCTGCATAGCAGTGGGGACCATTGAAAGTGCCTCTTGCTAAACCTGGGTGTTGTAAAAAGTATCCATGTGCATCAATAAGATCATTTCTTAATACAGCTAACTGGAGTTACAGAGAAAAATCTCTAACTTCAGCTTCGCTGCTTTTACAATCAAACTTCAGTCACCCCATTTAATGCTTCTGCCAAAATCTCACATTTATGGAAACATACAGCCTCACTGCTTTTCTCAGCCTAGCGTCAATGCCAGCTGTCAATAAAAGATAGGTTTGCCAGCTGTAAAATACAGTAAAAGAGCTTCTGATCTAACTCCCTCAACAGACCAAAATCCTCTCCTGGGGAACTCATAAAATCTTGTGGAAAGTTATAAAACTCTTAATATACCACAGGTAAAATTCTCCTACAGAGAGAAGGATTGCCAAAAAGACCTTGTAAGTTTTTGCAATCTATAATTCCTATGACACTTTTTTTGAAGTCAAATGCAAGCAGCTACTTCATTTTCTGTTGTTTTAGAGTTTGCTTACTTGAAGTAAGCAGAGAAATCAAGTAATAACCAAAAGCCCTTTTCCAGTTCTACCATTAATATCTTTTTTGCAGGTCCTGTGAATTACAGTGTATTGTTTGTATTTCATACCATACAACAAACACATACACACACAGACACCCACAATCTGAAGTTTCTTCAATCTGTAACTTAACAACACAGAAGGATGAGTAGGTTGTTATGATACAGGAAATATGTTGTATTGCATCTTCAAGACAGTTTTAATTTTGTTGGGCTGAAGAAGCTCTGCACTTACTCAACTCTCTTATTTTGCTAGCAATGCAGAATACCTATTCCACTGTCTAAGAATAATAAGGATGAAATATTAAACATACTTTGCAAATAAACAAGGAAAGAGAAAAGTACAGAAAACGGCTTTCAAAAACTTTGGTTTTCTGAAGGAAGAAAGATGATTATCAAGCAGTTATTATGCACACTAATAGGCAGGTTTCTTCCATTTGCACAAGAAAACTAATTCTAAAATCAAGCCTGAATATTAACAGGAATTACTGAATTTGCTTTTTGGTGATAAGTGTTTTGGTACTGTGTGTGTAAACAAAAGTCACCCCAAGACATAAATACTAAAATATAATTTTTCTAATCTATTTATTATTAAATATGTAATATAGTGTGCTTATTCCGCCTTTTGGGAAAAAAAAAAGTTCTAGGATAAAGGCTCACCAGATTTAATTGTTAAAAAACATTGAAAAAAAGCTAAAACCACCTTCTATATTTAATACACAAAAGAATACTGTAAGATAAGAGTATAAGAAACACTGACTATAAAGAAAACAGTTATAGACCTCATCAATGCCTGTCAGTATTGGAAGAGAAGGTGTCTCAAGGATGGAGCCAGGCTCTGCTTGGTGGTGCCAAGTAATAGGACAAGAAGCAACAGGCAGAAACTGATGCACAGGAAATTTCACCTGAACCTGAGGGAGAACTTCTTTGCTGTGCAGGTGACTGAGCACTGGAACAAAATGTCCAAAGAGGCTGTGGAGTCACCATCACTGGGGATTTTCAAGAATTATCTGGACACAATCCAGTGCCAGGTGCTCTGGGATGACCCTGCTTGAGGAGGGAGGTTGGACCACATGACTCACTGCGGTCCCTTCCAGCCTGCCCCATTTTGTGATTATAAACAAGCCACTAATACGCTGTTATTGTTATATGTTGTTGGAAATGAGAAAACTTCTGAACAGCTGAGTAACCTATTCTTGCTACAACCTTCTAGTCACAGTCCAGAGATAACCATGATTAGTTTCTTTTAAGTGTGGCCAGTTTCTTCACGAAATTACATGACATGGTTTGAAAGAGAGATAACAGAGGTCTTTTTAACAGAATGTTCTACCAGAACTCCATGCCTATGTACTTGATATAATGCGATATTCCAACTTTCCCCCAAACAAAAAGTGTTGTGGGAAGAAGAATGAAGTATTTGCTAATTGCATAGCTTTTCACAGACAGTCTACTTATTGACAGGTTTTTTCTCATATCACATGCCCAAACTCACCTATCTTCTCTCATAAAATACTCAAAATTAGACTTCTGTTTTTAGCTAAGATCGAAAGAAATTCACAGTTGAAGGGGAATGATCCCTCCCTCACAAATAAAGTGCAACATTACAAAATCAGTCTTCAGTCATTGCTCCTGTTTTAGTTTCATTTCAATAAATGAAAATAATACCCTTTGAGTGTATTATATTAATAAAATTATAGAATGATAGGACAGTTTGAATTCAAAGGGACCTTAGAGATCACCTAGTCCAACCTTTCAGCCATGGGCACGGACACCTTTCACTAGACCAGGCTGCTCAAAACCCTATTAACCCGTCCTTTAACACCTCCAGACATGGGACATCTACCACTTCTCCAGGCAACCTCTTCAGTGCCTCACCACGGTCACAGAAAAGAATTTTTTTCCTCATATCTAATCTAAATCTGCTCTCTTACAGTTTAAAGCCATTTCCCCCTTATCCCTCTCATTACAATCTCTTGTAAAAAGTCTCTCTCCAGTGCTCCTATGAGCCCACTTCAGATCCTGGAAAGCTGCTATGAGGTCTCCTTGGTGCCTCCTCTTCTCCAGGCTGAAAAACATCAACTCTCTCAGCCTCATAGGAGAGGTGCTCCAGTTCTCCAATCATCTTGGTGGCCTGCTCTGGACTCACTAAATATTCATACGTATGTTCCTATCAGAAATCAAGACAAGGAAACAAGAGGCCACACTTTCTAATCTAGCTACAGTCTGAATCACCATTTGACTTTTTAGTGATGTACTAACACATATCCTTTCTGTATATATTTCTTAAATGATAGCTTTATGATGTTACTATAGATAATAATAACTAACAGCTGCATATCTCCTTTCCATTGCAAGCAAATTGTTATAAATATATATATATGTGTGTGTGTGTCTCTGTGTATGTGTGTGTGTGTATATATATATACATATACATATATATATATAGGTATGTGCCAGTCATTCAGTGTTGTTTCACTCTAATTCACCCCAAGGAATGTATTAACGAGAACCTCAGTTACCCCATCTCCGTGACAGGTTGTACCAGTGATAAAAATACGAAAGATAAAAAAAGAGAAATGTTCACATGGTGTCAGGGTAGAAAATAAGCCTTTGAAAATTATTTGCTGAAATACATTTTCTCCATTCTGTGTTTTTCTTAATCCATAATTATTTTTTAATGCACATGTGTAACACAGAATATTGCTAATGGAAGATGCACATGTAATTAACTTCAACAGAAATTCTTTCTTATAGTGACTTAAAATAATTCCAATATGCTTTCTACCATAACTTAGAAACTATATTCGACTGCCAGGTTAAATGTAGATAACAGCATCCAGTAACTCTCTCATGGTATGAAATAGTGCTATGTAAATAGGATGTACTTTATGCAAAGCCCTAAGCCAAAATGTAGTCACATGCAAAAAGAAAAAGTCATATGCTCTGTGGACATATGAAAGAGAGACTGGGCACTGAAAGAGCCCTTTAGAGAGCTCTGACATGTGGAATCAATAGGATCTGTGACAAATGAGGGGAAACAGTTCTGTAACTATGTATAGTAGTAAAAAGAGCCATGTAATCAGCCAGGCATTTATCAACCAGCATTGTTAACTCCTTAAAAATACCTTTTTTGAAAAGAACATTCCAATTCAGCCAAGTACTTTGGAAAGCTGAATTGCAAAACAGTATCTATAATGAAAGAGTTCCCAACAAGGTTTTTTTGTTTTTGTTTTTTTTTTTTTTTTTTAACCACCAAGATATATGATGTAAAAGTGAACCTTGCATCGTATGCCAGGTTACAGAGAAACCCAAAGGACAAGTTTCACAGCTCTAAGGAGCTGTCCAAATTATTTAGATGTGAAATATGCCAACAAACGGAATTTAAATTTCAAAATGCCATGAAATATAAAGGTGTGTTTATACTTCATGAAGGTTTATATAGTCACTATGTTGCCTCTGGCAGTGGCCGGTGTTGTGCCTGGAGTAGAGCAGCACAAAAACATGGCACACAAAGCGGAACTTCATAGTCCTACTCTCCATGGGAAATGGCAACCTACATATTAGGGATCTCCTCTAAGCCAGACATAATACCTTTAGATTTACTATACAGAAATATTAATAATTTAATATTCTACTCTTCTTAATTGTATTTTGCAGCATTAAAAGCACCACAAAAAGACAGCAGAGTTTGCATTCTGCTGATGGAGCTGCCTGCATTTGTTGCACAGTAAATAGTGCTCCTGGTAATTCTTTGCATTTGCTTCGATGAGCACCTGCTCAAACACCAGGTTTTCTTCAAAAAACATTACATATAATTCATTCCAGTCTTTCAAAACTGGTATAAAATCCAAAAATATAAGACAAAGAACATAAAAATATTCCTGAAAAATAGGATTGGAAATACACTTAATATTATTAAGGGGCAAGCAGAACTAACCAGAATCAACATTGTAAGAACCATTCTATGAGCATTTTCTGTGCTTTCACATAGGAAAAAAAAAAGAATATGCCCAGTCATGAAGGTGAACAAAACTATCCTGCTATTCTTAATTGCTACTTCATCTCACCACTTTTCAGCAAGGCAGAAGGCATTTGTCCAGTAGCAGCATGTGGTTCTATGACAGACTCCACAGGCAGTTATGCTGTGAATTTTGGAGACTCCTTTATATTGGGATGCTGCTCAAACAGCATTTTATTCTCTTTTCAGACTCTGATCTCTCAGGATCTTCTCTTGTTTAGATAGATATTTATACATATACATACATATATAGAAAAAAAGAGAGAGCTGTATACTGTTCTCATGCACTCTGCAAGTTTAATTTTTTTTTTGTTAAATAACTACTATGTCAGGATAGGAAATTAATTATATCTTTAATATGATAAAACAATGAAGCTAATTTATTCTTCTGATGCACTTCAGGTTTTGCTTTTTTTTTCCCATATTTTGTAATCCCATTGAAATTATCATTTCAAAATGAAATAGTCTATAAACATACATGTGCGTCTTTTTAAGATGAGACATAGAAGAAATTGAAAGCACAAAAGATCAGCAGCCACTTCTCATACCTAATTTAAAATAGTAATAAAAACATAGGTCATTTCACTGAATATGGAACCAGAGGGTGAGCATAAATATTTGTACAGCTATCTGCTGTACAGATATCTGTTATAGTTAACAAATGGCTATGGTGCAAAAGAATTACATTTTACAAATCACAACACTACATTATTCAATGAAATAAAGGAATCAAATGCTAAAGATATGAAAACAGAATTATCCTATTTTTCTTGAGCAATAGAAATGTAAGATAGCTCATTTGCACAAGAGAGTAAATGTCTGCAAAACCACTTCAGTGGTGAAACAGGGAAACACCTTAATTTAAGAACTTTATTTGCTAAAGATTTCTTTACAGCTTAAGAGTACAAACTATAGGTTTCTTTTCCTGCAAATATATAAGAAAAAAAAAAGATAATAAAAACCAATAAACCCCCAAAAATAAATATAAAAACATCCCTCTACTCTGGGTCAAACTGAGACCTCCCTGAAGATACTAATTTTTAATGGAAATGCCAACACTGTATATAGTACAGCTAGCAGGTATTGTTTTAATACGATTTCTCATCTCTGTTCCTCTTTTCCATTTCCAAATTGAGCCCAAGAGGCCTAAGATCAGTCTGTTGATCAAGTTTCTAGTCAACTAGTATTTTCAACTTGGTTTAGATTTTCAGACTGACAATATGATTTTGTGGCTCCTGTGTTTTCCTACATCTGTTTTAATTTATCACTTGAAGTAAATGCACTTAGTGGATACTTATCAAGTCTCTATTACCCTGAAAGGCTATAAAATATGATTTCCATGTTTGCTGTTGATGGCTTAAATACAGTACATGTGAAACAGCAAGAATGGTCTTGAGCTACTGAGTAAAATGTCCACAAAACAGTGTCCCCAGGGGCTGGATTAGAAGAATAAACAAAATAGATTTTACCTCAGTGGATTTAGACTTCTAAAATATTTAGTCCAAGAAACCTGAGCAGTCTAATGATATTACTTGTAGAAATATCCTGTGCCTAAATGTCTGCAAAATATTTTGCTACATGCTGTACCTACTTGACAATATCCCATAGTTTTATTCCTTTCTAAAACATGTTTGTTTTTTTTTTAATCCTTACAACTGCTCAAAATAAAATTAAACCAAATAGAAAAAATGTTGTTCCTATAGGGTTTTGCTATGAAATTTGTAATTATTAAAAATGTGAAACAGCACATTCCCCGGTGTTTGCACGGATATTGGACAGAAGGTACTATTCAACTTACATTTAGAATAACCTTCTGTCTTTTGCTGAAGACATTTATTCACTCATTTTGATGTTTCAATTTGGATTAATTTAAAATAATATAGAAAGAAATTTAAGCTTAAATTATTGACATACAGCTAAATTCTTCCTTTTTTTAAATTGAGATTACTGATGTCAGAATGCAACTATTTTTCTCTCATTCTTGAAGTAACTTTTCTGTTACATCTTTATTTTTCAGTGACTCAAAACTTCTGGAAAATGTGGCCAGACATCAGATGACTGTAGACAGAACAGGAACAGTGAAATATTCTGTAAAGATTACGTTGGTTCCCTACATGTCTTTACCTCAAGGTTGAAAATCAAATAATCAATATAAAGTCTTCAACTTCATATCTTATCTCAGATCTATCTTCAACAGCACTGTGGCCCAAAGTCATGGGAATAGAACTAGTTCAATACTGACCCAGATGAAAGAATGACATTTGCTGAATCACGAAGATTAATTTTTGTACCAGCTAATTTTTTGGGAAACTCCTTTTAGACATATCCTGTTAGATACTACAGTTGTGAACAACAGTCATAAGACATCACCAATAGCATGATTTGATTTAAAAAATACAATAGTTTTGCCCTTCAGGATTTTTTTATATTCTGTTCTGCACTGCCTTTGGCACTGGAGCATCAGTGAGTACACAGCAACACCTTTGTCTGCATACAAATAAAGAAACAAAGACTTCAGAAGTGCTGGGACCCAAATACCTTCCAAAGGGTAGAAAAATAACCTGGATCTTCCTCACTGACAGCAGCCGTGCTATCACTATCTAGTATCACTAGCCGTGCTACCTACTATCTCCAATAGGTAGCAGAAGTCCAGAATTTTCTATATATAATTATGAAAACAGCAAGGGGTACTGCCAGTAGCCATTCTGTAATAATTTTTCTTAGTTCCCCTCAGAGTTCACACTCATTACTTTTCAGCACATTTGAGTAAATTCATTTTTATATTGCTGTATTCATTGAACATAATTTTCAACTACACAAATAATGAAACTACAGCAGAAATATGAGGTGTACTGACCAGCGCAAACAACTCAGTGGCTGTGTAAAGACTTCCATTTTGAGTTACCTCTTCTGACTCGGGAATTACACACCTGTTCTGCAGATGGAATAATTCAATCACCCTGCTAATGCTGAGGATTTTAGGTGCTTCATTATCTTATAGACTCTTCAACAGCAATGCCCATTTTATTTCAGAAATCTAATTTGCTTAAACTGTGACGTAACAGTCTCTCAGGCTCTCTTATTCTTTACCATTTTTCCCATTCTTTCTTATTTACTTGGGGTCACTAAAATATGTAGTATCTCTGTTTATCACAATTTTTAATTCTTCTTCACTGGATATAAACTTTGCGTAAGTAAAGAACTTGGTATTCTCTGAGTTAAGGGATGTGTTGTCAGTCTGCCTCTAACTGCCAAACAGAAAATTAAGCCTAGTACACTCAAAATTTTGGCCCTCAAACCAAAATAACTGATGTCCTCTGAGCTTTCCTTTGAGAAAACTTTTGTTATCATTTTGACAACTTGGAGATTTCTACTACACTTTTAAATTTCTTCTTGATTGTTTAGAAAAATCTTGTTACATTTGTGGACAAATTGTGCTCTACCTGTCCCTAATTCTGATTTTCTGATTCTGATTAAACACTGCCTCTTAAGCTGCTTGAGATTGAAACCACTCCTAGTAAACATTCATTAACTTCTCATGATGGCATCTTAGCATATGTCCTTAAAGGTCTTCCTATATCTATTACCTTAAATATAGTGAATAATAAACAAATGCTTAATCATGTTATGGCATTAAAATGAAATTACTAGAAAAATAAAATATGCTAGCCTTCTTGTTAGCTTGCTCTTTAGGATTTTTTCATATGCTTTATTTACATTTACATTTAGTCATCTTTTGGGGAATTTTTGGTTCTGTAATATCAGGATCTTATACATGGAATAGAAACTTATTTAAAAATAAGTTTGGTGTGCTTATCAGTAATTTGAATCAGAAAGTAAATTAGCTGTTATTCTTTTACTATATTAAATAAGGGTTATTTTAACAACCTTTGCCCATAGTAATTTCCTCTGCAATTTTTAATAAAAAATAAAGATTTTTTCACATTTTTAGAAAGACAATGCTTTCTAAATCTCTCATTACACCTGTGCAGTAACAGTAGGAGACTCTAAAAAAACCTTCAATAAATCTGATTAAAATACCTCAAAATGTAGAATAATAGAAATTGCATGGTGTACATCAAATCTGAAAGCATACAATGAAAGGAATGCCCTGCAAAGGCTTTGAGGTCCATCCAAAACTTTTTTTTTTATGAGCAGATTCTGTACAGAAATTAAGACATGTCATTTCCCCCTCCTTTCTTCCTTCTTTCACTCTATGACAAAATGCTCTCTATCCTCTGATTAGAAAAAAGCTGTGATACCTCTGCAGGTTCCCTACAGCACAGCCTTACCAAAGCCCACACCTGATCCAACAGCATTTGTCATCTCTGCAGTATAGTTGCTGTAATTCTCCTCCTCTGGTTTTTCTTTCAAACTAGATCACATAAAGAATCTTTGATCAAAATAAGAAAAACAAACTATTTTAACTGGGGAAAAATGACACATAGGTATAAAGAGCTATGTATAATTAATTGCTTTCCTCAAGTCATTTAAAATACTGTTTGTTCTGCATAAACAGCCTTTGATTTCTTTTGTTACTAAATTATATTTTATCTGATCCTTCAACAATCAGGTTTTGCCTCTTAAAACCACCAAAACTAATGCTTCTACCAAGTATGTTCAAGATTGTTGTATTAGATTTCTAGATGACTTTTCTTTGAAACATTTATTGATTTTATAGAATTAAATTGGAGGAAAATTGTACTCCGACATTTAATGTTTTATTCATAGATCTATTTTTATGATTAATTCAACAACAATTTTACCACTAGTGCAGAATCTAACACAGAATTTACTTTTTATTTGAGAAAGTCACAGAAAGAAGATGATTTAAATTCTGGCCCAAATAAGCCATCAATCCTGGATTCTGAGATTTTAAATAAATCAACTTTGCACCGGCATCATGAATCCTCCCAGACTAATTCCTAACTCCAACACTACTTTGTGATTGTTTGCTCATTTTAAAACTTAAAATATTTTATAGAGCTCCTTTAGTTAAACATAATACCAACAAATTTTTGGGACACCAGCACAACAGATTTAAGTAGTCATCTTTCATGGCAAGAGAAAAAAATTGCTAAATTAAAGACGAAGTTGAGGACATAATTACCATGGTTTATCAAATAATAAATTCCAGTTCTAACAAATAGTGGGGAAACACTAAAAATAATTTTTTGGGTTCCCTTGGCACCTTTATCTGACTTATTTTATATATTTCCTTTGCTTTACTATGCTATTGTATTGCTTTGTGCAAGTTTTTCACAGCAGAAACTGGGTGTGCTTGTATGTGTTTGTTTATACATAAATGATCTAAAAGGAGTGCATAAACAAGCATGTTCTAACCACCTCTTTCGCACTATAAAAACTGTCAAAATTCAGAAAACACTGAAAAATACTCCTTCAGTCATAACTGGAAAGATGATACTACCTTTTTGGGGGGGTTTGTTTTTTTTTGGTTTTTTTTGCATTACCAATTCTCTTGTAAAAAGGAAAAGTGAAAGAAAACTGAAAAAATTAATTACAAATGGTCATACAAGAGAGGAAATTTAACTCTATTCAGCTTATTTTTCTCCATTATCAGCATTTTGGTTTCATTCTAGTTACTAATTTCCTCTCTTCAAGTTCAGGTCTCACTAGACATTATTACTGTTTCAGACAAAAAACTAAGACCCAGGTGAGCACTGTTCAATGTTGCTTTGTGTGCAGACTGTGGGGTTTTTTTGGAGTGAGACAGTTATTTGGACTCTGTAGCAATGAGGATTACACCAAAGGGCAGGACACAGGTAACGTAATATTGAAAGTAGTAGTGAAATATCATGAGTGATATAACAATTTTGAATAAAATTCACGTTCAAAACTTTCAGAAATGTAGAATCCATCAGTTTTCTGATACCACTTATATTTAACTGCTTATTTAACTGTCTGAAAAGCAATAACATAGTTTTGGAAGATGAAAATTTAAATATTTCAGTACAAATAGGAAAATGATTGCCTGAAATTGCAGTTAGATTAACATGTCTATGCTGCACAAGATTATAACCCACAAATTACTTTGGGTATGTTTTGCAGAACTAGCCACAAGACTTCTCATAGGTACTAGGGAAAAAAAGATGAATGCACATAGGCTTTTTTCTTGAAAGACATATTACTTTAAATAGGCACTTTAGATATACAGGAAAAAACAGTAAGACATTAATCTGACTACCAAAGATATAATTTTAATTTTATTTTACTAATACAATTAACATACAATGTAATACAGTTATTTTCAAGGGGAAAAGAAAAATTAATAGCTTTAATCAAGATATCTATAGTTTTAAATATATAACACTTCATTTATAACGCAAGTTCTTTAAGTAATAAGTTATCACATCAGCCCATCTC
>VWZQ01003630.1:1561473-1611338 GCA_013397015.1 Myiagra hebetior
GCTATTATATTATATATATATATATATATGTATATATATAATATACACTATTATATAACTCTCCATCCAAATGGAAATTTTATAATAGTATTTAACGTCAATAAAGTTATCTTAATTCAATTTCAGTTTACTTCAGCTGGAAAAAAAAATNAAAAAGGAAAAGTGAAAGAAAACTGAAAAAATTAATTACAAATGGTCATACAAGAGAGGAAATTTAACTCTATTCAGCTTATTTTTCTCCATTATCAGCATTTTGGTTTCATTCTAGTTACTAATTTCCTCTCTTCAAGTTCAGGTCTCACTAGACATTATTACTGTTTCAGACAAAAAACTAAGACCCAGGTGATAACTGTTCAATGCTGCTTTGTGTGCAGACTGTGGGGTTTTTTTGGAGTGAGACAGTTATTTGGACTCTGTAGCAATGAGGATTACACCAAAGGGCAGGACACAGGTAACGTAATATTGAAAGTAGTAGTGAAATATCATGAGTGATATAACAATTTTGAATAAAATTCACGTTCAAAACTTTCAGAAATGTAGAATCCATCAGTTTTCTGATACCACTTATATTTAACTGCTTATTTAACTGTCTGAAAAGCAATAACATAGTTTTGGAAGATGAAAATTTAAATATTTCAGTACAAATAGGAAAATGATTGCCTGAAATTGCAGTTAGATTAACATGTCTATGCTGCACAAGATTATAACCCACAAATTACTTTGGGTATGTTTTGCAGAACTAGCCACAAGACTTCTCATAGGTACTAGGGAAAAAAAGATGAATGCACATAGGCTTTTTTCTTGAAAGACATATTACTTTAAATAGGCACTTTAGATATACAGGAAAAAACAGTAAGACATTAATCTGACTACCAAAGATATAATTTTAATTTTATTTTACTAATACAATTAACATACAATGTAATACAGTTATTTTCAAGGGGAAAAGAAAAATTAATAGCTTTAATCAAGATATCTATAGTTTTAAATATATAACACTTCATTTATAACGCAAGTTCTTTAAGTAATAAGTTATCACATCAGCCCATCTCAAGTCTGTAATTAAAGCACTCCTCCAATTAGTTACTGATAAAGTATAACTCCTTCCTTCAGAATGGTCATAAGTATGTTTTGTGTCACATTTTTGCATCCCTGTTACAGGTCTGTTTTTAGCTGTGTGGGAAATCAGCAATTTTTTCTCATTAATTGCCTCTTAAGATAATTCTTCAATATATACCTTATGTAGTCCATAGAATCAAGAGAAGACCTGGAAATAGCACCTCTCATGCTTAATTATGACTAGCACAAAGAAATGTATGCTAGAAATTGGAAAGATACACTATTATATTGCTATTATATTATNGCAACTACAAAATATAATTATAGCAACTACTGAAAATTTTCCTCCATTAGACCTTCTACCTTCATTTCACTTCATGAAATACAACTTCAGTGACTACTTATTGCTTATAACATCAATAAAATGGAGGTTGAAATTATCTGAATGTGTAATTCTGTCTTAGAATTACATGTTCTATTTTTGAACCTTTTGTGAAACCATGATAGACGGTAAGACAAATTTGTAACATACTTTAAAAAGGATTTTAATTTAGTCTGAAAATAAGGAAAATAATATCTCTATTTACTGATGTAATCTAGATATTTATAAGAGTCATTTCACTTAATGCTCTCACAGTACAGGAGTAAATGATCTCCAGTGCAATTATGGAAAAGAGTTCTAGGCTTACCTCACAGACAAGTAACAGTAACTAAACTAACAAGAAAAAGCACTAACTTTTTTCAAAGCCTTAAAATATGTTTCAGCTTAAAAAGAGCCCCCAAATGTTTAAAAGCAAAGAAACTTAAAGCACTGAATTAGAATTTATGAAGGAGAAATAGGAACAGGAACACTTCTGCCTGAGGTGCAAAGACCACATCAGATGTAAAGGACTAAGAAAGAAAACTGCTGGGTTTTGGATACCTCTAAAGAGGGAATTCTAACAAAGCAGAGGCTTTGCTCTGTTTCCCATAGGTTGTAGGTTTAGAAAAAAGTGGCAGAAGAGGGAAGAATCACTGTTCCTTGTGACAGGCAACAAGGACTTAATATGGTTTCTCATTATTCCACATCCCACTAAGATATCCAAATTTCTTCTCTCCAACTATAATAGCAAATCAAATAGAGAAATTTCTGGCAACTCCAATTCTATTCACTGAAAATACTTCCTTTTATCCAAGTTTTCACCTCTGTAGCTTTTAACAGACCATCTTTAAACTGAAGTAAATATTTCAGAACAGTTTAATTTCAATTTAAGCTCCTTACTTCAAAAAAATACTACACAGTAAGACTGTGAAGATGTATTATACAAAACCACAAGCTTATATGTGAACTGTATGCAAAGAGAGAAATTGAACACACACCTGTATTTCTGAACAGGATTTAATAGTGCTTAATTAGTTTAGGATACAGCTTATACAAAACCAGTTGTATCAACACCACCTATTTCACTGGTGGATTAAAGAATATAATGAATACAATGTTTTTACAACTGCTTACATTTGGACTTCTGCCGTATTACATAAGCAATACCGTAATGACAGTTGGCTTATACCTTGTATTATTATGGTCCATGTAGATTATTTCTAGTTTAGTTATAAAACCAGTTGGGAGGGAACAAGAAAATAATTGGGAGGGGTCAATTGATGGGAAGATATGAATTTTGAGGAAAAGCACCCAAAATTCCAGTTAGGAAAAACCCCACAACCAAATAATACATTAACCAGACCGAGTTAAACCCCCCAAGCCCCAATTCTTTTCATTCTTCTCATTCTTTTACTGAGGGAAAGCAGCATATTTCTGGCTGTCAGCTATGATGAAAAGGGATGGTAGGTGCACATACAGAAAAGGACACTGGAGCCCTTGTGGGTATTCCATCTTCCTACTGTCCACTATCTTTGCTACTTGATAAGGTGATGAATACAATTTCAATACTAGATACACTCACTTCAACAAGACTTCCCTAACAGAGAGAGAAACTTTGGAAGACATAAAACAGTGACAAATAGCCATAAAACTGTTACAATTTTCAGGCATTTCTTTGAAGGGGATGCACTTAAATGATTGAAAAAAGGGAAACACAGTATCCATATTTAAGAAGGGAAGAAAGGACGACTCTGGGAACTACTAACATGCCAACTTCTACTGGGAAAAAAATTCATTATTTCCCCTCTAGGAAAAAATTCTTTACTGTGAGGGTGGTGAGGCACTAGAATAGGTTTCCCAGGGAAGTTGTGGATACACCATCCCTGGAGGTGTTCAAGGTTGGATGGGGCTCAGAGCAACCTGCTCTAGTTGAAGGCACCCCTGCCCACAGCAGGGAGGCTGGAATTAGATGATCTTCAAAGACCCCTTCCAACATTTCTAGGATTCTGTGTGCTGACTCACACTTCTGGTAGGGTCTTAAAAGCTTTTCTTATCATCTGTACAACCTGGTTCAGGTTCCTTCCTCGTCCTAGAAGAATATGGGTCAAACAGAGATTGCCTTTCTTTGTCATCCGATCCAAGAATCAAATGCACAGTATCTGCAGATCAGGCCCTCTCCAGGAGGCAGTATCATGGTGCATAAGACAGAGGAGAAGACATTTAGCTTGACATTGAAATCCTCTCATTCCCAGTACACAGCATGGATGATTGGCTTAAGGGTATCTTTGAGCACTGGCCCAGATAATAAATGCTACTGTATTATGAAGAACAGAAGAAGAGGTGCAACTATTGGTAAAGAAGACTGTCAAATCAGTCTTTGCATGATAATCCAGTGCCAGTGAAGAGCAGGATGATGAAGTTTTGCATCTCATTATCTTCAGTTTAGTCAGATGAAATTGTATCAAGAGGACTGCCTCATTACTCACAGTGACTGCTAGGCCCTTGAAAGCTCCATTCTTACAGCATGATGTAGAGAAGGGAAAAAGAAAGAAGGTATCTAATCAGAACTGATCCTTTTCCTACAGTTCTGGTAGCATTTCGAGGCTTCAAATTCTGAGAGATCAATGCAATTTGGCTGCACTAGAGCAGCTGCCTGGTTCTGACATCAGATGAGACCTCTGAGACTGTGAAAGAAACAAGTTCTAGAGCTGATCCCCTTGCCCAAGACTTGAACCACAGGCAAAATTTTGGCCACGAGATGCTGAGGCAGCACAAACACCCACAAAATAGGTTGAAGTGGGATGTGGTTGTCCTTCATAGCACAAGGCCAAAAATGCCTTTAGAGAAGTCACCAAATGCCAAGGAGGAAGAAAAAGCAGCAAGATACAGCAGAAGCAGAAGGATTCTGTCTCAGTAGGGTACGCAAACAGTGAGGTAGGAGCTGAAGTGGTGGTGATGTTCCATTTTGCAAGCCAAACCCTTAGCAAACAGAAGGAGCAGGTCAGAGAGAGTCCCCTGTGGATACTGAAATGGAAATCTTTCTTCTTTGAAGTTGTGAGGCATAAACATGTGCTTCTTTAAGAACGTATACATGATTTATCAAAATTCTCAAAGAATATACAGCATATATCTGTACATCTGTATTCACACAATCATACACATATAAAATGCATATTTCTGTTAGTTTCTAGATTTCTAGTTTTAAGATGCAAGACCCAATCAAATCAAGAGAATACCCCAAACTTCACAACATGTTTTAAAATATTTTTAATAATCTCTGGTATAAAGAGAAAGAAATAAGAATACTCTATGAAGTGGGTTCGATTTGCATTACAAGAGAATGGTAGCTCATCAACACATTAGCTGTGAGTGAATGCTTGTTTTCCTTGCCCTCAAAGTATCTATAAACCATGACAAAACATTTTACTATTAAATTATAGGCGCCTTAGAAGTAAAATAAAACCTCATAATCAATTTACTGATTTATGTATTTAAATACCTATTTATTAATAATTCATACACTAACACGTCTTTTAACATATATTGTAGCACCTGTGCCTTCGTGTCAAAATTAACTAAGCAGTCCTTCCTCTTTCAAATTTTAAAGACTGCACATCTGTGCAGACTCGCATGAAAACTGACTGTACAGGACGCTATAGGAATTGCCACACAAAGGATGACACAAGGCTTCTACTGTATCTTTTATTTTCAGAAATAAATCAAATCAATTTCAGACTAAGCCCTAGTCCTTCACCTTTTAGGAATTTGATGAAATCTATGCTAAAAATCCTAAATTCATTTATTTTTTACTGTAATCTTTATCAAGACTGACAGGCTGCCAGCATAGCTGATGAAACACAATATGCAGAAAGAACTTCAGGTACCTGAATTACCACGCCAAAAAATAGAAACTGATGAAAGTAAGAATTCTGTTTTAATTACACTTCTTTCAAGATGTGTATAATGTTAAACCTGATTATTTAGTTCTCAATGGAAAAGGGTGAAATTTGTGGGCCATAGTGGTAATATTACTAGAGCACAAGGCATTTGAGGAGCAGTTGAGGTAGCTGAGGCTGTTCAGCCTGGAGAAAAGGAGGCTGAGAGAGATTTTATTGCTCTCAACTACTACCTGAAAAGAAATTGTAGCAACCTGGGGGTCAGTGTCTTCTCCCAGTAAACAATCATCCAAACAAGAGGAAATGGCTTCAAGTTGCACCAGGGGAGCTTTAGATTGGATATTAGGACCAGTTTGTTCACTAACAGGGTGGTCAAGCATCAGAATAGGATACCCAGGGGAGTGGTGAAGTCACTGTCCCTGGAAGTGTCCAAAAAATATCTAGATGTGGTGCTTAGACACATGGTTTAGGGGTGAAGACGGCAGGGCTGGGCTAACGGTTGGGCCTGATCTTTTTCCAAACCTGGTAATTCTATAATTTTATGATTAATTCCTGATGTTTTGGCCACTGGGAGGAAGTGCAGAATTTATACTGAGCATACACTAAGATTTGGAATGTTAAGATAAACCAATCTGTATGAACAGTTACAGGACTGTGTATGGGATACAGGACAGATGGCATGGTAGTTTGGCACAGGACTGAGACTAGCAACATTTTTTTTTCCCCCTTATTATGACCCTCTATCACTCACCTGCAAATGGCTGCCACTGATGCCTTTCCCTGGTCTTAAATTCAAGAGGCAAACACAGTTAGAATGGAAAAAAGGATTTTATCCTGGTATTTATTTTAAGGATCCTTAGGTGCAGTAGGTCCAGGTTGAATGCACCTCGATGTACACCACAATATCCCTCCCAAAAGATCTGGTATAACATTATAGGTTTTACTAATTAGCATATCTATCATGAATTCCCCAATGAGAGGTTCGAATGAGCCCTCCTCCCCAAGGAGCCTTCCCCTGGATGGTTCTATCTTAGTTTACAAAATGTGTTCTGGAGAGGACCTTGGGGTCTGGGGCACATTCCCTAACTATGAAACCTCTAAAATGTTCAGTCTCTCGGCTTGACAAACAAGTCCGAGAATGTAGGCAAAAAGGCACCAAGAATACAGAAGTTGTAAAAAGGCATAACAGGAGTATAAAATAAAAGGCAAAAAATCATCACGGCATCACCACTGTGGCCAGGACACAGAGAAGTTTCCAGAAGGGCAGGTGGAGAGGCCAGGCCAGTCACAGCCAGGTGCCTGCAGCCAGGGGAGCTTCAGTCAGGCAGACCCCGGTACTTGCTCCCTGGCTGGTACCTGTGGGGAGCCCAGCAGAGGCCCCACACCATGGTAGGACAGGCTGCTGGGTGCTGAGGGTGACGGCCGGGGCCGCAGCTGGAGAGCTGAGATCTTAAACCTTCAGCCTACCTAACAGCCTTTCACTAACTCCAGGCTTGAAGAGTTTTATCTGGAGGCTTAGTGGACCACAAGTCAATTCTTCAACTTAAAAAAACAGGAGAAACCCACAGGCATTAGACTACAGGGCAGTCCCTGTCAGGATGCTGTGAGCAGTCAGGCGCCTGGGCCCTCTGGCTGACCAGGGAGCGCTGCCGTGTAAGCTGACAGCAAAGCAGACAGGTTGCCACTTGAAGCTCCCTACCTTTCAGCAGAAATGTATAGGAACTGACATGCCTCCTCCAGGTGTTTCATTTCTGATGAACGAGCACACGCATACCAAAGGATGACACTTCACTGAAAGCTGACTTCCTTGAAGTGTAAAATGTCATATGGAAACAGAGATACATCTCCTGGACAACAATATGCATATGAAGCACATAAAAAACTTAGAAGTAATTGAGAATAAATTGTAAAAAAAGAGAGAGAAAAAATGGAGCTCAGAAAGTTGGAAGACAATCTACTTTCTGAGTATTATTTTTCCATTAGAAAATCTTACTCTGCTATTACCCTCCCCTAACTCTTGTTTTGTGTCACAGAAACACTGAGGAGCTATTCCTAGCAAGTCTAAAGTCTGTGTCCGGGTTTTTTTTCATGAAAGACAGGAAGGGAAGAATGTAAGGGCAAAAGCTGATTGACATTTAAACTGTCTGCAGCAGTGCATGCCAAGAAATGGAGAAGCAAAAAGTGAGCAAAAGCCAGAAATGAGAATTTATTTTAAAGACGTTCAGAAAATATAGTAGCACATATATTCTAAATGCTATTATATTGTTCAAAATTAAGAGTAAATGACATGAAGTAGGACAAGTCAAGAAAAATATAACCGTGAATGAAAAATGCAATGATCGTTCAGTTAAGATCAATAAATTACATCTCTGGAAACTTGTTTCTATGTATCATTCCAAATATGTGGTGAAATCTGAGATCTAAGATGAAATCTTACACTACAGACTTATCTTCTATACTTGTTTGCTCTTCTTAATCTCAGAATAACATACTTTTTGAAGGCTTGCATTTTGGTTTAAGTTGGTTGTGCTAGATAGGCACATGACTATTACCAAGAGAAGCAAATGTTTATTTATTTACAGTAATTTAATCCTCATGCATGTAATTTTAAACATTAATATTTCTTAAAATACCTAAACCTGGAATACCTGAGATGAAGCCAATTTTCTAAAGCAGGGAAAACTGAAAATATGCATAATCCATCTGAAAGTGCATCAGTATCAGTGAGATCTTTTTGGAGAGTATCTGTGTTTCTGCCATAGTGATATGATTGTTTTACTTCCAAATATTTTATAGGAATAGGTGAATTTAAAAACCTGAGTATTTATGCAAGTCACTTTCTTTGTGATCATTGTACCAATAATTAAGGAAATTTTAGAATAGAATCAGTATCTCTTTTAGCTTTAGATATAATATGACAAAATGACAATAGGAAAATTTACCTTCATACATTATAATTAATAATGAAACAAAGCCTGTTCCATGATTTCTGCATTAAGTTACTTAATGTGAAATAAATTCACTTTCATATTAATGAATACATAATACTGATTGCTGAACTATTATGACTATACATGTTGAGTATTACACTGACACACTCATCAGACCATTCATGCATTGAAAACAGTATTTTCAAATATTGCTGCAGTTCTATATTGTATATATTTATAATTTATTTTTTTTGAGATATATGGCTCTAATACATATTTTACACAATAGATTTCTAGACAGCCTACTGTTCTAGAATTTATTAATATTTATTATTTAAGATGGGCAGAGACAAATTTTAAATCTTAGCAATTTTAAATAAAATGTCTTTCTGATATATACCAAAGATGCCACAGGATGTAAAAAAATAAGAAGAAAAAGGTGGGATTTTTCTCTGCCACACAACTTTCCTTTTAGTTTCTTATCTTTTCTTCCCAGACTGTAGTTTTTGCACACTGAATATGCAACACATTAGATAGAAGACATCTCTTTCTTTTATATGTTGAGTTCTAAAATTTCTAAATCATTATGATTGCATACCTATATAGATACTATTGTTATCCTTTATTTTTGTTCCTAGTAAGGTGTAGTCAACATCCAAATTCAACCCATATTGCATAGAAGCAAATTCTTTATCAAAGAGAGTAAAAAAAAAAAAAAAATCAGTTAAAAATTGGGAAATCTCATCAATATTTTTTTCTAGAGATGGGACAAGAAACAGCTAATAAGTTAGTTGTAAACCAAACTGAAAACAAAATCTCTAATCATAATTTTCCTGTGTTTTGGAAAAGGACATTTTGGCATTCCTCTGACCAATCATATATTCTTGCTAACAAGGACAATACAGCCTTAATGATCTGAAAATCATTTATCTGGGAGACATAAGATTCAGTCACACAAATGAATTGTTGATAAACTAGGGTCATTGAGCAAAAGATCCTGCAGAGCCTGTAAGCTCCGCAGGATGGAAACTCTCTCCTGCAGAGTCTTTCTTCTGAGAACCAAGTAAACTCTGCAGGCTCAGACATTTCTGTACACAATATTTTACAGACAGTAAAACAGATTTATTGAAGTAGTCCCGACAGACACACCAGAGTTTGAGATAACTATGTTTTGGTTATCACAATTATACAGTTAGATGTGTGTTGTGTTTTGTTTGTTGACTTTTTTGTTTTTTTAATTAGTGCTGCCAGTTCATTTTTAGATTTCATTTTACACTTCTTTAAGGATTCCTTCCATCTTTCCCATTCTCACTTATACTAGACTAAAAGGCAAAAGTCTACACTAAACTTCATAATGCAATGCTTTACTCCAATAGGTAAAAAGAGGCAAGGTTCAGTTACAGAGTCAGAATTTGTCTGTATTCCCTACTGACTTCTCTGTATGTTCACTGTTTTTATACAAGGGGAGCAAAAAACCAGTTCACCTATACAAAGCAGCAACGTCTGCAAATGACTGAAAATGCTCTAGCAACATAAACAGTGCATTACATTTGGGGGAAAAAAAAACAAAACAGTTCTATCTTAATATGAATGGTTTTCCTATAATTTCAAAGTATTTAGTTTTTAGAGAAAATAGAAAAATCTTCCTGCAGGGGATGTCCAAAGGTAGAACCATCTCCTATTCTAATACCCTATAATAACCAAGATAAGTGAGATTTAACAACTCCGCAGGACTTAAGTTTATATCCTGCTTGGAAATTATAAAGTAGAATCACAGAAAGCCCTCTCTTTTTCCTGTGGCTCCTGTGAAAGAGTTGTGATTTTTACTACATACTGAGCCTTTTTACCACAACACAATGCATTCCTGATATTGTTGATCATGCATTTTAAGAATTTAGGTGTACCAAAAACATAAAGGACATTTTTTGATAGATGTAAATCAGAAACTATGCACTACGAAGCAGGAAGAAATGATTAAGAATATTTTGCCCATGTAGATTAATTAAAAGTGGCTTTAGGTAGCAAATATTTCAATTGAAATGGAAACTGGAATTTTTTGAGTATTTCTTGGCAAAATCTCTGCTCTTCACAGCTGACCTATTAATTCATATCAGTAGAAAAAAAACTCCCATGAGACACTCTATTTAATTTTTTTTTAACAAATTACAATATTTTAGCATGTCACAAAGGAAGCTAAGGTAATCTAATGTATTTTAGACCTTCCTGAGAGTATGTTTCTGTCCAGCTATCCAGCTGCCATATTAGCTAGTGCAGAAAGCAGGTATGGCTTTGTCCTTACTCCATCAGACTATTAGTATTCCATTATACAGCTGTGGACCCTGTTTGTTTAGTATAGGCCATCCTCTTTACCCTTTTTACTGGACCAGTATCCCAGCTTCCTCCCAGGCATTTTGCACACAAAGAGACAACAAATGGAAAAGGAAGGGTGACAACTCAGCTGCAGGCTGGTGCAGCATTCTGGCCACAAAAGAAGCTGGCAGTGACAGAAGAGGGGTGGACTTTAGACATAGTTGAGTCAGACATGAAGACTGATGGTAGACTGAGTAGCTGAGCTGGGTAAGGGCAGAAGTCATGTGGAGGTGGAGCAGACTAGGATAATTTGGAATTTGGGGATAAGAATAAATAACTAGGCAGATAAACAACTATGCTAGGCAAAGCAGTGGAGGCTAAGGAAGAAGAGACAGCTTCTGTAACAAAGCAAAATTGACAGCTCTACATGCATTTAAATGAGTCAGCAGCACTGATTGTCACATATGCACATGTGCACACACAGATGGACACATGTATACTGCAATGACATATTTCGAAGGCATAAATTTTTTGGTTAATCTCCCACTGGATTTTGAATACTGCAGTTGACAACACTAAAGCTGCTCCTATATCAAGGAAGAGCCCTATCTGGAGCATTTTCTCTGAAAATCCGTAACTGTAAATAGTGTATATTAGGATGAAAGCGGCTTTCATTTTATAACACTTCTTAATACTGAAAAAGCTAAATATTGGGAGAAAAGGCTACTTTTATAAACCTGTAGTGTTATAATTCTTTTTTTTTCAATAAGGGGATAAAATAAAACAAATCCCCTGAGACTCAATTAATAGCAACTGAATTCTTAAAGAATATATGAACTAAGTGTAATTGTTTTGGTAATTCTTTTCCTTTAAGTCTGTTTGCAAATATCTGAAAATGAAGAAAATAAACTACCTACTATTCAGGATATTTAAGCAAAAATACTTCAAAATATATGAAAAAAAATAGCATTACAGTAAAGCTTCACCTCTTCCAATAACAGCAGCAACTCAAGGAGCTAGAAAGAAACTGTATTCTGAGACAGTATAAACCAGTGCTGTTCACAAGCGGCTGAATCTTTGGGATGAAATCAGTGGGAGTTACACTGTTTACTTCAATGGAGCAATGATTTTACTCCTTTTTCATGGTAGTTGTTTTCTAAATTGCTACTTGCATTCACTTACCAATTTTCTTTAAGTAGCACAGTATTTACAACAGCAGTGTGTAGTAGCACGAATTGGGTTAGCCACACTCTTTTGTTCTGGACTGCACTTGCAGTTAATACATCAGTGCCACATAATCATACTGTGGTAGAGAAAACAATTTTCCAACATGGTTTCCCCCTGAAAAGGAGTCCTCTAATGTCCTATAGACATATGGCTCTTTTGCTGGCCCAGAATCACTGGTGGAAGAAAAACATCTATTTCTACTTCAGCTGCATCCAAATCTAATGAGAAGTAAGAGAATTTGAACAGGAAGTCACTAAAGAGTGCCCTAGAAAGACACACTATCAGCAGACCTTGGCTCATGAGGTTGGTTTGATTTTAAGTAGAATGGAATATAGGCACTAAGCCTTCAGAGTTCTAACCCCTAACTAGAATATGTTATTCCTATTTGTAAAAATTGTTTACTTGAAGCCTGAGCAGTTGTCTTGAAGCAACTGAGGATATTTAAAATATTTCCGTTTTTCATCAGACCTGTTAATTACATTTTCAGTTTATGTCTTACATTTTACTGAAAATGTCTCTGGATAGGCAGTTTCTTCTGTATTGAATAAAAAAAAAATTAGCATGTACTATGATAATACATATGATGAGCAATTCACAGAAGCATTTAATTTAGGTTGGAAAAGGCCTCTACAGTCACCAAATCCAACCATTAACCCAGCACTGCCAACCTCATAACTAAACCATGTCCCTACGCAGCCCATCCACACATCTTTTACCTACCTCTAGGGATGGTGACTCCACTACTTCCCTGGGTAGCCTGTTCCAATGCCTGAAAACTCTTTTGGTGAAAAAATTTTTCCTAGTACCCAATCTAAACTTTTCATGGGACAACTTGAGGCCATTTCTTGTTCAATCCATTGTTACTTGGGAAAAGAGACCAACTCTCACCTCACTACAACCCTTTGGGTAGCTGTAGAAAGTGATAAGGTCCCCACTCAGCCTCTTCTCCAAGCTAAATGATCCCAGCTCCCTCAACCACTCCTCATCACACTTGGGCTTTATACCCTTCAGGAATTAGCTGTTCTTTGGAAATGCTCCAACACATCTGAATCAGGAACTGATCGTGATCAATTTACAAGCGTCTATATTTATGCAGATTACTAAGTTTTGCTTTGGAGTGTAAATTAATTGATCAAAACTAAAAAAAAAACAAAAAACCAACCTGTAACATGTTGCAGTCTTAGGCAAAAGAGTGAAGCATAAAGAAGAATGTAAACCAGGGAATGTATTTTGTAGAACTATGGGTGTTATCTAGATCAGAAATGATGAACTACTGGCATCTTTGCAAGGTTTGGTAGTGGCAGAGATTTGCAGTGGTGCTGACACAATGCTTTACAAAATTAGTTTGCTCCTGCTCTCGGGAACGATTTGTTGCAAATGACCTTGCTGAAGACGAAGACAAAGAAAGGACACGAGATAAAAATGTGGAAATCAAAACGAAGGTCAAATAAAACGTGCTGAGCAACACACTTTCAAGTCAGTGATAGGCAGTGATAGGCTTTGTAGAGATCAGTCTATAACCACATGAATCTATAGTATTAGATGGGCCTAGTAATTGTTCTAGCATGTAACCTGCAAATTTCTTGAAACAGATGCTCAAGTAGAATTACATGCAATGAAAGTTTTATGTAAAAATTGAATAATCTCCCTACAGTCATTCTATTGAAACTTAATATATGAGATTGTAAGAGGCATAGCTATTTTGCCTTTTACCTACATGGTTTGTGCGTGTATATTGTAAACAAATGTAAAAACACTGACAGTCATTCCTAAACAATCTTTCAGTCCACTGCAGTAAAAGTAACATAATATAGATCAAGTGATTATTTTTTCAGATTATACCTAATAACCTATAAAGTAATTTTCAGTCGTAGTTCACTGGACTTAATTTAAAAGCATAATATTAAAGTCAAGGTGTCTTAACAATTAACAAGGCATTAAATACAAATGTGGTCTGACATATATTGAGTTAAATATATGCAAGCAAACCCTCACAGGCAAATGAGAACAGACTTAATAAAAATTAAAAATGAACTCTCTGTGTAGGTGTACACTCAGCGATGTGAATGATGACATCTCAGTTGCTAGAGGAGAGCAAGAACAACTGCACCAAATTTATGTCACTGTGAAGAATATTTAGTTAGAAGTTATTTTTTGGATCTGACAACATTTAAGGAAGTTTTACAAATTAGTTATCTCTGGGCATAGGTTACAGCAATCTGTGGTATAGCAATTTATCTTCAGAATGATGCGGGAAAACAATTTCAGACAATAGTTGGATATTTTCTGGAAAAAAAAGAACACTGGATAGAAAGTCATCCTTTGAGCTCTTATATTTTTTCATATCCTTTCATCACTAGTAGCTTTACTCATCAAGAATAAGATGAAGCAAGTTAATTGCTCCCTGTGGCTAAAGTAACTTAAAGTCCACTATATATGTAGTTAATTTTTTAAGAAATAAGTTTCCCATTGTATTTGTCTTTTCTATTACCATTACTGAGCAGAAGTGTGAACAGAATCTAGAATCATTAAAAAAGGGGAGAACCCTGCAGAAAAAAATTATTTTTACATCAGACTTATTATCCACATGTTTTGCATAAGTTTTAATGTAACTGTATTTTAAAAGAAATTAAACTGAATTTACCAAATTTTAGAAGGCAGGATACTTTGATTGTGTGGTCAGTTATTGCTTTACTGTTCTCACATTTTAGTGATTCAATAAAACAGTGTTAACAACACATAACAGAAGCTCCCCCATCTGTTAATCCTAGTTGTTTATTTCCTGCCTCTCAGAGAAAAAGGAAGTATTTCAGTGATGATCATGAAATTTCATCCATTTTCTATTTTATCCTTTCACATCTGACTTAGGGGGCAATACAGAAAATGGTAGAAGTTATTTCAGTGTGTTAACTGTATATATGCATATATTTCTTAAGAGATGTTCAGTTTGTCCTCAGCATATTTATTTCAGTAAGAAAACTATTTTAACTATTATAAATACAAAGCTAACTGGAAAGAGGTTTGTGGGTTTTTTGTCTCTAGAAAACAAGTTGTTATAAAGCCAGTAATCTTTCTTTGAAATATTTTACTTTTCCTTTCAAAGTTCTGAAAACAGACTTAGCTTGGCTAGTGAACTTCTGGGTCTAATTTAATTATGTGGTGAATTGGTGTGAAAGATTGCTACAGTATAAATGAAACTGTTGTTTAAAGCAGTCTCAACAGGGGAAGCATGAAAGGATGACATACATCAGAACTGAGTTTTCTGTGAGGCTTGCAAAGCTGACTGCAAGAAGGTTTTTCTATGCTATTTTCTTTCTACTGCAAAAATCTCATATATGCCTCTACTTAACACATGAAAGAAGAAAAAATATGAACTTAGGCTGGAGGACTCAAAGCAAAACAATACTGTACTGCCAACCACTTGTCTTGTACTTTAGTCTGAGGCAAAGGCTGCTTGAAGACTAATAACTGCTGCAAGCTTGAAATCTCTGGGTAGTTTTACATTTTCCAGTGTTTCCACAGGGTAGACTCCACTCCACAGAACTACTAAATGAGTACTACTATGCTTGAACACACAATTGTGCATTAAGAGAGGAGTGGTAGAGTAACATCTCATTCATGGGACACCTGTGAAGTATCTGTTTCAGCTGAATCCTAATAGTTTCAGATGCAAATGCATCACTTGAAACAAAAAACAGTGAGCAAGTATGAATACTGCAAACCTGAGGAAGCTGGTGGTATCTTCCAGGTTATATTTGCAGTTACTGAATTTGTTTCATAGGTTGAAAATGCTGGTAGACCTTTTTATTTCCAAATCAAAATACTAGATAAGCTAAACATAAGTGTAAAAAAATGCCTTTCAGAGAATGGAAGCAAGCTGTAATGTCAATAGGAATTTTACTGTATCCACAACTCAGGATATCTTATCTCATCAAGGTGAAAGTAAGAGTCTCATAATGACCTGGGGCTTGAATTAGTAGTGTTGTAATAATTTAGTAATGGGGGAATTTGATGAATATTGTTTTAGCAGTTTAATAATGGGGGAACTTGATACCAAATGAAGTATTTTTTCTCACAGTCTCTCCTGGTGAGAAACATAACTGAAAAAGCAGGGAAGAACCATAGCCATTCCCAGATCAGTGGATTACTTTCACCATCACCGCTATTGCAAATGTTTAGCTAAATGAACAATTCCTAAAATTCCAAAATAGAAAAATTGGCAGAGTAGTTAAACATGGGAAACACGCTGGTTTTGATTCACAATTATCACAGACGACTACTTTATCTCACTTTTCAAGATAACTGACTTCAGATACTGCATTGAGAAATTAAAATGTCATATAGATATGGGTGAGAATAGTAGGAATAATCTGTCTACTCTGACTCAAATAGTAAACCAGAAAATTATTTACTGTTTCTGAAAAATGTTAAACTGCAACATCATAAAAGAGTCACACACAAATCACTGTCTAACTGAAAAGTCACTTTAAGGTGAAATAAAACAGGACTTCAAAATCTCTGTTTTCATTCAAAGGGGAAATTTAATCTGCATCTCTTAAAGTTGCAAGAACTTTGACAATATAAATGGATTCTAATTCACAATAATAAATTGCTCTACCTGTAAATATCTAGGCATATTTAACTGTAATGCTCCATATACTTCTGTATGTAGTATACTTCCTATAACTGACTTCTGGCTGACATCTAAATATGAGAATGAACTGATCACTTTTAATAGGAACACATTAATATGACTGGTTGATGTACAATAAAAGAGGTCCAGAAATTCATTTAACTTAATTAACACATTTAAAGGCTAGTGTGGAAAATAGAGAAGATTTTAGAATTTTGTTCCCAAACCCCAGAAACCACTGCTAGTAAATTCTGTTTTGACCCAAATATATGACCTTTGAAGCACACAAACCAAGGCGCAAACATACACTTCTTGTTCAATAAAGTCAGAAACACAACTGCACTATTTTTCTTTCACTTTTTCCACCTTCTTCCACTCAGATTCTATATCAAGATTTCCTCTAACATACAATTATCACCATATGAAACTACTACAACATAGGTTAAGGAAATGGCAAAGGCATAAAATAAGTACAGTTATGAATTTAAAATATACAGAATTACATATAAATTAAAAGGATTAAGGTTTCAGATCTGAAAATCTGTATTAGGATGAACTATATAAAAAATAGGGATCTGGTGTGCAAGATAACACTTTCTGTCTGGCCACAGGTATGGTTAAATAACATAGTTTATATGTAAAGGTACAGAAATAGGCCTTACTAGAAAAAAAAACAACAAAACAAAACCACAACACTTTTCATCCAGTTGTTGAAATACATGAAATACAACCATGCTTACTTTAATGTATCTGCACTTCTTCTACCATTATAAATGTTACTGAAATTTTAATATTGAAATTTTTTTTTTTTTCAGAGAAGGGTCTACTGCCAATTGTGAATGTATTTTGTAAAAAATATAATCTGATTTGCTAGAATGCAAGCTCATCCTAAATTGATGTCTTGCATTTTATGTCTGGCAGTTTTCGGGGGGAACATTACGGGGGAACATTACGTAGACATTTATTAACAACAACAAAGTCTGTTTTAATTCTTTAAAAAAATATGACTATTTAGACAAATGTCAAAAAGGAATATAAACATTTCTATATAAGACAGACATGTGCTACCCTGTGAAAGATAATTTGACTAGTCAGCAAATCCCTACTGGCACAAACGTGAGGAGACACTGGCCAGAAAAATCTGTCTAGTTTTCAGAATGTGTAACACTTCTCTTAGAGAAATAAAAGGGTCTCTCACTAAAATCTTAGCTGTCACATTAGCATTAAATCAGTGCCTGCCAGCAAACATGGTAAAAGGTTGTTAAAGGTTTTTGCTGTAAACACTATTTTTCTGAGAGCTTAAACAATACTACAGAAAAGGGCTCTGGGCTAAAGTGTGGAATATTGCATATCTCTCAGGAAATGTATCTTTAGGCACTTATTTTTTAATTCCTTTACTGAGATAGGTCCTAATCTTGAAAAGTAAAGCTTAAGTGAAAGCAATAGGACACAATCCCTAAGAATGCTCGAGCACTGAGTACACAACATGCAACCTGCAATCTGATCCTCCTTGCTGGGATCCCAGTCAGAACCTGGCTCCTTAAAATTCCTTTAAATTAAATTGATTCAAGACCACCACAGTTTAAATATATTTTATGTGGATTAAGAGCTGAATTCATGTATTTCCATGAGAAAACTCCTCATGAGTATTCACACGTAGGCATTTTGCCATCTTTCTATTTAAAAGAAGAACCAGATATACCACTGAGAGACCAATCTACACTGAATTAATCCCATTTCCCCCAAGGACAGCTCCAGAACAGCCACCATGAAGGTACTCAGAAAGGGAAACTTCGGTATCAGTCATGAAAAGAAAAATTCTGAATAGAAACAAAGACTTTAAAAGGTCACAAAAGTTGAAAGAAAAATGCACCAACTGAACAAATGCTACAGTGACATCCAATCTGCAAATTTATGGAAACACGATAAGCAAATATCTTAAAAATAAAAAAGATAGGATTATTGCCTGAAAAAATAGATTAACACATCAGATTAAAAAGAAAAGCCTTCTCATTATGTATCTAAGGTAGTCCATACCAGAAACATAAGAATGAGCCTAGATTGCACTTCTATGTGTGCCACCAAATAAGCATTAACACAAAGCACACAGACTATGCCCCCAAATTACGTGTGAAATACAACAAACTAAATTGTTCCTAAAAATTGGCGTTTTTTCAATAAAAAATTAAAATGCTGTTAATTTTGTCACTGGAACTTTTAAACTTTTTTGCCACCTCTGAAAATAGACAGAAATAGAATTCATCCCTCACAAGAAAAGACACAAAAGTGTTTTAAATAGTGTTCCATCTATTTACCAAAACCAGAAAGAAAGGTCTAAACATTTTAGAAAATATTGACCAGAGCTTTATGTTAGTAATGATATAACAATTTTGAATCAACACCTCCCTTTCATTTCAACCATAGCTGTTGGAATTCAGTACCTCTGCAAACAGTGTCATAAGTCCCTAGTAGCAACGGGAGCTGAATACTCTGGATCATTACTTAATTAAAAAAAAAAAATTGTAACGGCATGTTATGGAATAATGGTAAGGTAGACAAGACTGCTTTTAAGAATCACTAGCCTATAGGAAAGAATTAGTAGCCCTCCACAGAGCCTAAGATCATATCTAAACAGAAAAGTGCTCGCTGACACTGAAACCTGGAAGATACAGAACAATAGCAGTAGTACTGAGAACAGGCTTATCTGGTTTACTTGAGTCAACCAAGCCTTCAACATGTTAACTTAAACATTATGCATCTGAGCATGATTAGACCTGATCTGAACTATTTAAAGTTTAATGCTGCAGTCTCTTTAAACAGAAGCAGGAAGCCAGCTACTGGATGAATGGATTTTGCCTGAGAAAGGAAGAAGGATACTTCAATACTGGAAAGACAGAAAAGATTGCAATACAAAAAGAGGACAAAAAATTTCATAAATACTTCACAAGTGGCAACTGCTGAGTTCAACAAGGGGCAGTGCTCGCAGTGACTGTGCTGGTCTACTTTAACTAAAGAGATTGAATTCCTTATTAATACATCAATTGAAAAAAGGTAGTGTACAAACCCATTTGTTTTAATATTTTATTTTTCTGAAGTAATAAAAGAACTTTATTAAAATCTAGGGTGGTTCCAAAGCATTTCTGATTCTCTCTCTCATAGGAGCAACTATTTCATAACTGAACATTTGTTTTATTGATGCACCACTCTATTCCAAAATTTAATTCCTTTTAGTGTGAAATAATAAATAAGAATACGCAGCCTACATGTAATCCGTAAAATTCAAAAGGAAGAGGAACAATAAAGAAGTCCATTGGTTAAGCCCAAGGTCAAACATATCAGCAGCAGTGTAGTCAGAAGTTCACAGATTAGCTGCATTCTTATTAATTAGCATTACATTGACATATTTTGTAATACTACAGGTAAAGATTGCTTGCTGTGTAATAATGTAACCTAATAACTCTCAGTGGGAACATCCACTTGAAGGAGAAAGGAAGTGATGAGAAAGCGAATAGTAACAAATTATTAGAAAGACAGTATTCACTAAACAGTTATAAGGAATTCACAAATTATACATTTTATTGACAAGGGTGCATGTATCTCTCACCTAACATTGCAAAGGTACTTAGAACTAGAAGATGTAAACTGCAGTGAAAATAAATTTTAGTAAAAAGTTAAAATAGCAGATTTAAAGAAAAGTATCTTTCCTCAGACTTAAATATACTGAAGTCCATATTGGTCAAGTTAGTATAAAGTATAATACAGAACTCAGGACTGGACACTTGATAAATATGCTATATTTTGGACAAGTAAAGATGGCTTCTGTAAAGGAATTTATTACTTTACTGACCTGCTGAAGTCTTTTTTATCATTCAACAGACATATGAATGAGAGAGATTTAGTTGTCTGGAATTGCTTGGTACGTGTGTACCTTGGATTTGCTGAAGATTCTTCCTAGAGTTTCTCAACAAAGGCTATTATAAAAAGTAAGCAGATAAGAAGGCAGGCACGTATAACTGAGACTTTAAAAGACTTTAAAAGAGTTAGAAGTAAAGATCCAGTTCCTGAAACTGAGAGACATTGCTGCTGGACTTTTTCAAAGGGGTTTTCTAGGGCCTGTGCTGTTCAAGTCATAAATGGTCTGGGAAGAGGGATGAGGGTTGCTGAGAAATGTTCCTGATCAAAGTTATTTGGGTTAGCCAGGACAAGGACAGACGGCGTAGAATTCCAGAAATTCTGTACTCACAAGCCTGAGTGACAAGGCAAAGCAACGGCAGAATAAATGCCCTGCAAATAAATGTAAAGTGATGCACAAGAGAGGGTGAGGGAATGTGGGAAAATTAACATAGTGGGCATGGAGTTGACAGTCACCGTGGAGAAATGAGCTCATAGCTCAGTATTGGTATTCAGTGAGAAACTAAGAAGGAAAAGCTTAGGGAAAAATTTTGATATAGTAGAAACCTAAGAATTTCTCATACTTCAAAATCCACAAGTAGCATGCAAAATCCAAAAGAGGGCAACAAACATGAACAGCTTCTATACACAGATCTGAGTAGGATGCTTCTCTTGAAAAGAAGATCTCCAAAGAAGGATCTAGATGACTCTCACAAATCACTGGTAGCATAAAGGGAATGGACTGTTTACAGCTTAATCAAATCTAATGCAATGTAGATTCAAATAAAGACAGAAGAAATCACACTCAAAACAACAACAAAAAATTCCTTTGCACACAAAATGAACAGGGTACTAGACCCATGCAACTCATAACTAACTGTTTTAAGACTTATATAGGTTTGTGGAAATAGATTCACAGAACAAAAATACAACAAAATCTTAATCTTTAGAAACCAAATACATCTGATGAAATTTCATCAGCTAAAACTGCTGGAGGCTGAGAAATCTAATTCTTATTCTTACTCTTCCCTGGGCATACACTTGTAATCGCTTCCCTGAGACAGGATGCTGTCCAGACAATTCTTATCCTAATCTAATATGCGCATTCTTCTTTTGTTATGTTTCCCCATGTCATTACTGTTAGGCATTCCCTGAGGTGGGCATGGATGCCTTTGAGGCACCTCATCCTGTTGATGTCTGATACATTTAAAATACTTGGTTCTCAGTTTTGGATTACTCTTGGAAGATAGAAGGGAAGAACAATAATAAAATGTATGGGCTACAGGACTTCACTTATAAACACAGGCATCTTTTATTGGTTCATCTCTGAAATGTCAGAATTTTTTCATGCTTTTAGGATAGTTCAATGAGTTTTTTGCATTACCATGTCCATGAAGTACCTTTCTTCAAATGCTAGTATCCCATTAGTGAATGAGTAGACAAGTGCAAACATAGAATCTCTCTGAAAAGTTAACAAGTCTCCCAATGAGAATTGCCCTTTGCCATTGAAGAGTATCTCCTGGCAACAAATGGAATACCAATGAGATTAAACATAACTTCCTCTAAAGCTTTTCAAGTGAAACAACATGGCTTTATCATAGAATTAAGTAGTAACACTTCATTTAATATGCACATTAATTATTGGTGAATTATAATGGAGTGTCTAAAAAGTTGTATAATATTCACATTAATACTAAATGAATTCATTATGATGAGTGTAATTACAATGAATACTAACTACATTAATGGCAGCTAGACATGCTAGAAAAAGTGTTACCCATTTACTTGACATGTTACAAATGGAATATATTTTGTTAATGTATTTGGAAGAATAGTGTGAATAACTTGAATAGTAGTGTGGAGCAGGGTGTTTAGCAGAGGTTATTTTAGTATCACTGAACAACTAATTATTTTAGTGTATGTTTGGCTTCTATGCACATATATATGATACAATCTGAAAGCATTATCTGAATCAAATAAAAATTGTAAATCTTCAAATCAGTCTTATGCTTCTGATCATATTTAGTTTCACTTATACACATATAAGAATAAAATCCTAAATGTATGGTCAGAAAAACAGGAAGTCAGGAAACGGACTGTGTATGTTGCTATGCCCCAGTTTTGCACTCCAGTATTCATTCTGGTGTGCACTTTACAGATCAACCATGTTCTAGGCAAAGCCTGATGTCAGGTGGTGTGTTTAGCATGCTTCTGCATTTATATTTCTTGACCTGTTGGCCTAAGCCTTACATAAACTATTCTTGCCTGTGGCAAAAGAAATCTGGCTTGGGAATTGTATCTGTAGCCACATGCCAGATGTCTCACGAGCTCTCACAGTATATTAATTGTTCACCAGTTTTCAAGGAAGAAAACAATTTTATCCACAAGATAAAATTTTAGTGGATTCAGAAAAATAAAATGTGATGCCTAATTCAACGAGAAAAAAAAAAGAGTTACTTACAATGCTATTTTCAATCAATGGAATGCAATTTTGCTGCCATCTGTGAAAATAAAGCAAAAGGAATATAATTTCACATAGGCCAAAGAATTATAAAAATTTTATGTACAAGTAAAGGGAGTATAATTAAATCATATAGTACTACTAGGCAACTGAAATATTATCATACTTATTCTTCCTCTACTTTGATTCAATACTTTGCTTCAAAGGCAACATCATCAACTGGATTCCTTCTTTTGCACTAACATATCTAATACAGCATAAACTGTAAAAAACATTCATTGCTTTGTCCAAAGAAAAGAAAAAACAGTGGATTAGTAGGGCAAACAAGGATTGAAAATTCTGCCAAACACTTGACAAAACATCAAAACACAGCTTGATTCTTTGTTCACACAACAGAAGATACAAAGAAAAAAGTATCATCCTGTAACTTTTCTTGTATTGTATTTCAGAGGAAGATGAACTGTAGCCTTCCGGCAATCACTAATGCAGTGTTTGTATTCTGTGTTGAGATTATCCACTTGGGTGCTGCACTGGAGCTCCCTGGGCTATTTTGACACTGCATCCAGATGCTCCAATTTTGCTTCAGTGACTCAAGAGCAGAGCCAAAATGCCTTAAAGCAATGTTCAGAGGGTTAGGTCTTGATGAACAATTAAAGTACTCAGAAGAAGTGTTTCTGAACATCTCTGACTGGTGCTGAACTGACTTAAGTGGCCTTAGTGTGACATCCAGGCAGGGAATATGTAATAGAAAGATTCAGTTCTGCACTCAAGGTGAATGTGGATTTTGCTCCACTTTTATAGGAAAAATAAAACAAAGTGCAAGTACAAAGGAAAAATACACCATGATTTTAACTGTCGTATATCAGTTCTAGAAAGGGTATTTGTCTGCTTTATATAAACTACTTAAAAATGTCTAGTTAGAAATATTTTACTAAAGTTGCATTTTTCATATATTCCCACTTTCTTGTTTGAGACCTAAATAATTTACTGTTTGAACACTTTTTGAAGTGAATGTACATCCTGTAGATCCTAAGCATTATTTCACAGAAAATAAGGATCTGTGTACTTCAACATACTTCAGTTGTCCATAAATGAAAACTCAAGTACTGAGTGTTATTATCCCAACTGTTAAATATTTATGGGATTGGAAACTTACTTTGGAAAGCCTCATTAATTTAATTGGATAATAACTTTATCTATTAAATGCCACAAAACCAGAGAAATATATAAGGTTCCATCACACCCACAACACAGGCCCTGAAGTTCCTGAGTATCAATTTTAGGGTTCTGATATGAGGTGAAGTAAAAAGACATTTTCAGGTGATAGGTGTCATTGAAGAAGGTTTTACCTGAACAATGACAGTGCATGATTGAGGTTGGAAGAGATGGATTTGATACAGAATACAAACTGTGCACCAGGCAGAAGTTAACTGTGGGAAATCTTGAGAGACGTGCTGAGAAAACTGAGGGATGTCCAGAAAGAAATTTTGCGGGGGAAGGGGGATGGGAGGAAAGAAGAAGAAGAAAAAAAAAAATCACTGCAAAAATTCACTTTATGATCCCTCCAGTACATTCTCCTCAGGTTCTGTTAACTTTGCATCTGCTTGCCACTGCCAGTTAGCTCACCCGCTGTGCTGAAAATCATTCAATAAATTAAGACTCAGGAACTCCGGGTTTCACAACTGGTACCAGCAAACCTTCTGTGTGACTCTGTACAGATTTGCAATATTTGACAACTTATTTTGTATCTGTACAGTACTACTGAGACATTTTCCTGCAAGAGATGAACAGCTGACCTTTGCAGGTAAGATTTTGCTATCTTGTTTTTTTCCTCATCAAAAAACAAAACAAAACAAAACAAAAACCCCAAAAGGAAAAAAAAACCCAAAAACCCCAAACCTATACTTTGTTCTGTCTTTTCCTCACATCTGCTGGCAATGTGAAAGGTAGAGAAAAATTACTCAGATTTTGTAAGTGGGCAGTGTTTCTTTTGTATTGATCTTTGTGTCTGAATTGAAATAAGCACTCATGGCCATCAAGTTTGACTACTCTTTCTTAATATAAGCTTGCTAGTTCAGCTCAGTACAGATACTTGAATTGAGAAGTTTTAGGACACATGGAAGTATATGCAGGAGGGCTTTAAGTATTACGTAAATAATCTTCAGTTAGTTGATTTAACAAAAAGGGTATTGAAAAAAAAAATGCAACCATCTTCCCCCTCCTCTACAATACTTGCAATTCAACTAAAATGATACATTTAGTGACAAAGAAAATCATAATTTGATTTCATTTAGAACTGACAGAAATATTCGGGAAATATTTAGGAACAAAAAATGTGGAGAAGAATTATCCTTCTACATTCCCAAAAGTAGCATTTTTTCCCAATCATTGATCTGTATACTTGCCAGAGACATAGGCAACTCTGTAGAAGCTATTTAGACACAAAACTAGAGAACTGGAAACGAAAGATTAGGCTTACACACTCTTTGTAAATCATTCATGGAAGTAAAGAGAATCCCCCCTCTCTTCACTTATTCAACAGCTCTGCGGTTAGGGCCTCATCTGATATACAATGTGGGACAATCAGGTTCAAGACCTTGTCTGCACGTTCTTGAACCCACATTTTCACTTTCCCAAAAGAGTTCTTAAACCAGTGAGAAATCTATAATTGGCTTCTCTCGATCCCCATGGAAAAAGCTGTTCTGCATGGATTATTTAAATACTGAGTCAAAGAGAGAGAATGACTCTTTGGTCTGGCGGTTAAAGAATTCACTTGGGAGGCACACAGCTCGGTCAAAGTAGCAGTTCAAATAGCTCAGGTGAGAGCATACCACTACAGAATATCCAGTGGTTAGGTGATTCCCCTGGAAGGTAGAAAATAAAGGTTTAAATTTCAGTCAGGGGGAACGGGCTGGAACCTAGTCTCCTATATATAGGAGTTATTGCATTAAAAAACATATGGCGAGATCTTCAACTTGGTGCGGGTAGAGGTGAGTGGGTGGAGAGGGGAAGATGAAGAGAAACAGTTGCTATCTCTTCACTACTAGTTTTGTGAATCTATTCCTGTTCCAAAAACAAACAAAAAATAAAGCCATTACAAATTCAGTCTGAATTTTGACAGCTTTTTATATTGTTAGTGATCAATTTATTCACTAGAATTATATTCAGATAGTTAATGTAAAAACACATTGTCTTCCTTGCAGGCTCAGATTAGACTGGCAGTGGCTGTTTATATGTGCAGTAAAATCGTGATCAGATTAAATTTTTTTGCATTGAAACTGCCCTGTACATATAGTGTGCAGATACAGAATAATCCTTGTGGAGTTAGGATTAACTGCTATTTAAGAAATGTTCTATGGACTACATTTTAAAATTCTGTGGGATGAGATGGAAATATTAAAGTAGAAGCTTGCTTAACATATCAAATTGTGCAGGGTATATTCATCAGACTTTTTATGAGAAAGGAATGATCATGCTTTTTTCTTTTTTTTTGGAGATCATATCTGGACACAAAATAATTTGTATAATTTGTCTGGAACAAGTATGTTCCCATTTCTTGTATCATGGTTGTAAGCCTCCTACTTTAATGCAGGATTTTATATTCATTATATAGTGCCTCCAAACACACATTTGAGTCTGTTTTATGAAAAACTTAATCATTTTATTGAGTAACAGAAAAGTAAACCTGAATTCCTGAGTACTTACCATCAACATTGATCAGAGAATTCATTTACTTACTTAGACATTAGATAAAGATCTTTTGTTGTTGTTTATATTTGAACAAAGCATAGTTCACATATAGTATTTAAATCTTATTTTTCTTCATTGTCAATATTTCTCTCCTAAAACTTTCATGTTTTTCTGATAGCATTCAGAAGTTCCAGGGGTATCAATGACAATTAACTGCATGTAAATCTTCCAAATACAAAGTGGGTTTCAGCAGGAAAAGGTTGGTGAAGTTGAAATGTTAAACTAAAAACAGAGCACAGCTTTGGATAAAGAAACATTTTCAGCTTATTACAATTACTGCAATAATTTAATTTGCCTAATATGTAAATGTTACATATTCAGAAATATTCATTCTTAGGCCGCTCCTACACAGTATTATTGCCTGCTGGTCTCTAAAAGCACACAGTCACTATTTAGTTCTTACCAAGAACGTAAGAATATGCTGCTGCTTTCATGTAGCCCTTTTTTTCCCAATATGAGTACATGCAAAAATAATAAAATATTTTCAAATTTGCCAGCTAACAACAACACTAAATTATATTTTTTTAATCTAGCTTTTTGTCATTTGCTCATGACATGAACATGCTCATTTGCATAAATTTTGCTTCTCGTGGGAAGTCTAACTTTTTATGATTCCCATGTTACATTCTCCCCCATCATTTCCAAAAAAGTGAAACATCTTTTCCAGTTAAGAGGTTCACACATTTTAAAATTAAGTATCTTAGGGGAGGGGAGAATAAAGTCTTAGTGTTGGAAATTCCTAATTTTCAACTGACTCAAAAATAAAATAATCTCATTATAAATCTGTTTTATAAGAGTATTTTAGACCTGTAATGTAAAATGAAGAATTATTGATAAGTGATGCATGCTAATAACATTAATGTTGGTTTTATCTCAGATATATTAATGGGATAATGATTCAATAAGAAACAGTAGGTATTAAAGGGAAGCTCATCCTCTTATGACTGACAGTTGGAGCAGGTATCAGTGTCAGTAAATAGTGGGAATTGTTATCTGGATTTTATTGGCTATTGTCCCAGGCTGCTGATAAACATACAGTGGTATAAAAGTACTTTCACATTAAGGATAACCTGACACATTTGTAGAATTTTGTGTTTCAACTATACAACAAGTATCTCACAAAAGAAAAATATTGCCAAGTGGGCTTCAAATATTTTTTAATATATTATGCATCAAATCGTAGAAAAAACCACAAACAAACCAAAGCAAAAAATGTTTCTCATCATGTCATTTAGAAATACTCATAGAGTAATGTCTTAATGCATTCAATATGTAAGCAAACCAGAAAAAGATTCAGGTTTTGCTTATTAATTTTGTAAAAAAACTCAGTTTACAATTTTATTTGTTAAATTTACAGATGTAATTTTCAAAAATTACTGTATGATTTTCCTACCTGCTCACTACTGAATAATAATTCACCTAAACTTGCTTCAACTTCAACATCACTGAGCGAAAAAATGCATTAATGGAAAACTCAATACAAGGAAATGCTGCTTCCATCACAGAAAAGAAAGTTTATGGCTGAATCCTTCATGATCAGGATCGGGCACAAGATTTTATCAGAAGTAAAAGCCCCACACACCAACAAAGATCACATTAACAACCCTTAGGCAGACTATTTTTAGCACATATTTGTTGTTTTGTAACTCTGAAATAGAAAAGGACAGAGTAAAATGTACATTTCAATATAAAACTATGCAGACTTTTTTGGTTAGAAATTAGTTAAAAACATAAAGTAAATCTTTGTTACTAAGAAATTACATAAAAAAAGCTAATTAAGAAGTGAAAGCTAATATAGTAAGAGAGTTTGGTGCTACATTGCACCATACTCTTATCCAAAAAATTTCACAAATTCATATGTATAAAAAAAGAAACTCAATTGTTCCTGGGTTATTGGTCTCTTAATCTTGCATATTAATTTAGGCAATGTACCAGTACAACTAACTTCCATTCCATTATTCTTAATTATCTACGATTAAACTCAAATTTTGTTACTTTTGTTGCTGAGAAAAAAGAGGAAGAAGCCACTGTATTTGTATTGTCATCTCATTTCCAGTTCTCCTAAGGGTCTTTTTTCAAACCAAAGTGAGAATCTTTCATAACCTTAAATATCAGTTTTTATTTCTTTAATTGGGTGTTTCTATCAGGACCTTTTCAGTGAACTCTTCACATTTTAATATACTTCTGCTTCACTACTCTAGCTGATTGTTTCAGAGGTTGTGCAGAACACATTCCTGATCTTCACGAAAGCTGCTTTCAAGGTCTTTCATATTCTGCCATAATCCCCTAGTAATTACAAAGGCTCTCTTTGCAACAATAAGCAAGTCTGAGAGGAGTTCTATAACCCTACATCACACAATAAATTGTACTTGGACATTTCAGTTAAATGTGCTTCCCTTGAGCCCCCAACTTGCATACAAAATCTGTGTGATGCCAAAACACAAGAACTGAAAGGTTATGATGATGGTAACTGTCTCTATACAAAGCACTGATTAAACGAAGTACAAAACACAGCTTGGATAAAGGCTTTAGTTGGGGAACAGTTAAGACCTCATTAGAAAAGCAAAGTTGACAGAGCTTAAAAACACTTATTTTATGCCTGATAATCATTAATCATCTTTACAGATATTTTTCTCCTGTAGGACTTTAAAAGTGCTTTTGAATGTTCCTCTGTAAGTACTCATACTTTTACTTTTGTTTCATTTTATTTTTATTTGTTAGGGAAAAATGTCTCTTCCTTTCAAAGGAAAGACTTTGCCAGATTTTTGACTCAGCTGCAATCATTGCTTTCAGGTACATGACCCATGAGCTATCAGAAGTCACCTTTCCAATTACTGTAAATACAGAAAGGAAAAATGTATAATAAATACCATCAAAAATATAGGATTCTCTTTATCCTTGTCTTTTCCCATCTTTGAGTTTTCTCTATTGCTTGTTGATCAAGTACATAATCATGTGGGTTTTTATATCTTTAAAGGGCTACACCAAGTTCCATCTGTAACTCAACCCCAAAATTATAAGGGTTACATATAAAGCAAACCCCTGATATATACGTGATCTTACCTTGATCTGAAAAGCTATAGAAAAAAAGAAACTGCTTTATGCAGTTTCCTACCAATACAACTGGCCTAAACTATGTTAAATAACAAGGGATAAGTATACTGTAACACAAAAATGATCTGACAACAGACTTTGTTTTCAAAGTAGTAGTTTCAAAACTACTTTTGAAAGGCCATCCATAATGTTAAGATCAATTTTAAAAGTTTAAAAGCTTGTGATGCTGATTTCTGATGCTGTGGCAATATATAAGATGCCTTCTGTTACCTGTTCCCTTAAATTTTCCCTTAATATATGCTATGTTTTTCACTCGGTAGAGGAATGTTCCCTAAAAAGAACTGGGGAAGCCAACACCTATTAGCAAAAATGAGATTAGGGAACTGTGCAAATGATTTTAAAAATCCTTCATTTGCAAGGGACATCATCTGAAATGATCAAATGAACATTTTTTTTTTCTCTTTCTCATTTCTTTTGTTGACATGGTAAACTTTAAAACTGATACCAAACACAGAAAACAAGGAGAAAAAAGGGATTTCAATAATGTGTTCCTCACTTCTTGCTTAATAACAGAGGTCTTTGAACAATCAGCAATTATATGGAAATCTTCAAGTTTACCTGAAGGCTATTTAATTCTGGGATCTCTCTTAGCCATATTATTGTAGGCAGTTTGTTGATAAGTATGTTTCTGTCTCTCCAGATGAGATTTTTTATTACTTTTAATAAATATTCAAATATTCAATGAGCCAGAGACAGTAAAAATTATTCTATTCCCTGTTTGTTGAAGCAATTTACGTGGGAAACCCAAGTTCTAATTATTATTCTAATGAATATTTATATATTGCATAGAAAGTGGAAATACACCAACAAAGGCAATGTCTGAAGGTGTTACAATTAAGGTACTTGCAGGAAAGAAGAGGAGATGCAGGTTCAAGTGAGATTTGCCTTCCCCCTCAACATATGAGCTGATTATTTTTAATAGCTTTTCCATTGAATGAAATGGGCCTGATTCACTTATTTAATTCAGTTAATAAAATTATTCTGGATTTAACTATTTTGTTACTTTCACCTAAGTTTGTTGCTTTTAAATTAACTGTAGTCACATGTTTATGGATAATTCATTCAAGTTGACACACTGCTGCAAGTGCAAGTAATATATTGTGAAAGAATTTCACTGTGTTTCTGGAAACAATTGTAAGTAAAAGCTATTAAGAGACATGCACATTTTAATTTGAGAACCTTATATTAGCAGGTGCAAACTTCAGGTGCTTCCACTCACAGTCACCTTAAATGCATTGTAAACCAAGGGATATTTGTTACCACGAGCAACCTCCTACTTCCTAAAAGCACGGAACTGAGTGCTAAAGTGCAATGGTACTAGGCACTTTGTAAAGTGTTACTTAATAAATAAAACAAAGGCAACATGGGAATGTATGGCTGTTTCACTATCGGAGCCTCTACAGAATGCGTAACACTTTAGTAAGAGCAGGACATGATCAATCAGGGATGACAATAATTAGGCTTGGATCAGAAAATAACAACTTCCCCTTCCTCATAAAGGATGACTGGAAAACAGTAAGAGTTAGGAAGTACTTAAAACGTATAGAAACAAGGAATGTATATGACTTTCACATGAATAATTAAATGATTGCCAGTGGGCTGTATACGTCTAATAATGAAGGTGCATGCCTTTGCTTCCTTTAGTAAAGCAAATATTAGGGCGGTTTTTTTTAGCCTTATTATAATCCATCTGCTGATACAGTACCATTTAAGGCCTTGATAAAATTCCTAGTAACGACCACCAAGTTTAATTTTATGCACATTTATTTTAGGTCTAAATATTTTGATAGTATATGCCTCTGGATTCTCCTTCATTATTATCTCCCAGAACTTGAAGATATTCATCAGAAGATTAAAACAGATAAATAACCCACCTCCAAGACGAACACCTGAATGGGATCAAAACAGAGAAACTCAGTGTTCAGAGACTTTACCAGTACCTAAGCACTTTTTCCTTAACTTAGAATGGAAAAGGGAGCAGAAAACAGCCTCACAAACTACAATATAAATACAAAAACTAAATTATCACAGAACAAAAGCCACTAAACTAAACTAAAATCCAAGAAGCCTAGGATCTATGAACTAGTTCCCAGAAATATAAAATATAGTGCCTGCTAACTATACATACACTGCTTAACTGACAAAAGCTGGTACCATATCCAGCGTTGAAAGTAGTGTAGCAAAAAATTACTTTATTAAATCCATGAGGTGTTCCTTTTTTTCTTGTTCTTTTGTTTTTTGTTATTGGTGGTGGTGTTCTGGTGGTGCTTTTTTTTTTTAATTCAAATTTCTCTGGTATGGTAGCTGCAATAGTTTTACATTTCTTTAAATGTATGCCATGCATTTGGGTCTTCAGCAATAACCTGTAGCAACATCATCAACTTACAGCAGAAACACACCTTTTCCCACTGCTGATCCTACTTGTGAACATTTAATCAATTATTATCTTTTCAGGGGGGAATAAAAGATTGTATTATGATGTGTTTATTTAGGGTTTTATTTACTTCTTATTTGTAAATGATTCTTACACAGTGTACTGCGGAGAAATAAGAAACATTACTGTACAGTTTAGGGAACATTTGTCTTCATACAATGGTACAGGCCTGAGGAGGAGTGTCTGGAAAGAGGCCTGGTAGAAAAGGATCTGGTTTCTGCTGGTTGGCAGCCAGTGGAACGTGAACCAGCAGGGTGCCCAGGTGGCCAAGAAAGCCACTGGCATCCTGGCTCATACTGGAAATAGTCCTGCCAGAAGGAGCAGGGCAGTGATTGCATTCGGCACTGGTGAGACCCTAACTCGAGTGCTGTGTGCGGTCCTGGGCCCCCCAGCACGAGAAAGCCACTGAGGGGCTGGAATGTGTCCAGAGAAGGGTAATGAAGCTCGTGAAGGGTCTGAAACATAAGGAATGGTGGCTTTTCAGCCTGGAGAAAAGAAGGCTCAGGGGAGATCTTATTGGTCTCTACAACACCCTGGAAGAAGATTATAGTGAGCTGGGGATCAGCCTCTTCTAGTGGCAACCAGTGACAGGACAAGGGGGAATGGCTTCTTAGTGGCACCAGGCAAGGTTGAGGTTGGATCTAAGAAACAAAATTCTTCACAGAAAGGATGTTCAAGCATTGGAATGCACTCCCCACGGAAGTGTAAAATTGCCATGCCTGGAAGTGATCAAAAAAGACTGGATGTGGCACTTCGTGATATGGTTAGGTTAGCATGGTGATCTTGGAGGTCTTCTCCAACCTGTTCTATGATTCTATGTGTATTGGATTAATGCAGTTAAATTGTTAGTTACTAGAGGTTAATTCTTTATATTTTGATAATTTTAATTTTTAAGTTTGAGAACATTATAATTGCACAGTTTTATGAAGCATTGCATTCAAAGGGAATTAAAAAAAGAGAAACCCAAGAGGGGACTCCCTATACAAACTTCTCTTTTTAGCAATGGAACTAAGTCCTTTTTTAAACTTCAGTTGCATGGAAATAACATTATTAGGATGGAGAAAGTATTAAATATTTTCCTTAAATGGCTCTTTTTGTGTACCTCACTGGAGCACAGTGTATACTGACTAAAATAAATTGCACGAAGGAATTACTACAGGAATATTGTCTATAATTAAAAAGCTTATTCAGTTTCAAGTTGTATGCCTATTTATCATAATTAATTACAGGAGCTAACTTTTTTGGCTTAACACTTATTTACAACTACAATACTGGCATAATACCGTGGAATGGTATTTTGTGCACATACTTTAAAATTTCTATGGATTTAAACAGATATAACTTTCAAAGAACAGCTAAAGGAAAAAAAAAAAGGCCATTATGGGACCAAATGGTAAGAAAAAATAATGTGTATAACATTGTAACAGCTGTTCACCTGCACCATGAATATAAAATTCCTCCCCACAGATATCCACAGATTTCAGACTAGATATGAAACTAGATAAAATCATTAGATATTCCTTGGACACGCATGTTATATTTCACATAAGTAAATCCTCCACTGATTAAAAATAAATTGAAGCTTTCAGTAACTCAAATTTTATCAGGATTTCAGATACAGCCTATTAGTAAGAACAGAAATCAATCATTCTATTTAAAAAAATTAAGTAAATAATGACATTTTTCTACAGTGTATATAATCAGCTTTGTGTCTCAGTGAAGTGTCAAGAAAAGTAGGTGATGCTGCATTGAATATGGGAACCTTACACATGGTTCCTGTAGTTTCATTTGTACTGATACTAGAATATGGTGGTTTTTCTTGCTGTTCTTCTAAACTGATAAAATAGCTGCATGATCCCTACAACTGTTTTTTTTATGTTCACATATCCCAGAAAACTATTAACAGTCTGCCACAGCAAAAAGGATTTTTACTGATTATCATCCTATTAAAATTCAGAAATTTATCTTTCACAAAATAATTAATGAATTTTAGTCTTCCAACTCAAACACTTAAAATAGAAGAAAAAACCCAAACCAGCCTCCTAAAATTTAAAGATATTAATTTCAACTTCAACTACTGTACTAAGTGGTGTCTCTTGTGGTCTAGTTATTGGTAAGAGAGAAAAAGGTCACCTTCTCAGGACTAAAACAGTAATGTATAAAATGAAATAACTGTGTTTATACACACAACAGATAAACATAATTCCTACTGAAGTTATATTTACATTATACCTATACACAGACATTCCTGCATTTATATGTAAAGATCTGTCTGGAAGAGTTTACAAATTGCTACTTTATTTATTCCTATCACACTGTCTGTTATGTTATTTCTAATTTTCTTTGCTCCTGTGAAGCAGCATACTGAACTCTTAAGGGAACAGAAAACATACAAATGCTATTACAGTACACATTTCTAAGCAGCAGGAAGTCTGTAGTAAGTGTCAGAGATTGATCACGATTTTATTGCACATATAAACAGCCACTACCAGTTGTTCTGTGCCAAAGGGTCATGGTATGCATCATCCGTGCTGTATGTTTAACCACCTCAGATTTTCAGAAAGGTAACAGCAAGCTTAAATTACTGAAAACAAACTGAAATCAATGAAATCTTTCTGATACATGTTAATCTCCAAAGCTAAAATAAAAACTTAAATAATATTTCTTTCCCAAGGGAACAAAAAGGCAAGGTAAATATATGAAAACATATTTGAACAGCGAACATTGTGTGCATTTACACAAATGTTTAAGACCTGTGTGCACCCCTAACTAGATTCATAAAGGAAATGAATGTATGCCATAGATTTCAGACATTCACCATAGAGTTCAAGGGCATGTTTTTAATCATTAAAATGTATGAACAGTTTACTATCATGCACTCTGCAAAAGTAATTCATTCACAGAGTGTGAAAGTGGCATGAAAACTGGAGTATTTCAGAATTTACACTGCAATGATTGTATATATATTTTTTTAATTCAGTACGGAGATTATTTTATTAATAACCACTTTAAGAATGAAAGCATTGAATTCATACAAATGAGGTACACTTCTAAGTTATTATAATAAATTCCTTACTCTGGAGTATCACCATTTCTGAGATCAGCTAGGATTCTTGAACTAAAAAAAAAGGCCACTGCATGGTGCCAGACTTCTATGAAGTCACTTCTTTGTACAAAAGAGCTTTACTGCAGAAAATAAGGAATTTAGAGTAATTATGGAACCCTATTAAGATACTGTGAATTGAAAGTATGTGGAAATAGCAATTGTATTACATTTTCAACAAGTCATAGTTTTCTTATCCCTCAACTCATCTAAACATCTAAGTGCATTTGAAAGCAGTATCACATATACATTGGCTGTTACAAACACATACTTCTGAGACTGTCTCACAAATCATGTGAGAATTTGTCTGTAAGAGTGATTGTCACTGACAATTACCTTGATTCCTATCCAATGTTCGGGATACCATAAAAATAAAAACTTTAATTATGAAAATGTTATATAGTTATCTTTTCTCAAATAATCTCAAGCCTCTGAAGTATTTCTAAAAATATTCACTAGTGAATTCAGAAATAAGGATATTCATAAAAGAGTTAAACTCTAAAGAAACATTACCTTCCAAAAAATAACTTTCCCTCCTGTAGTAAAAAGACAATATAAATTTAACTAAAGCAAATATTCAATAGACAGGTTTTAAAAATTGTAGTCTTCTCTGCTTGAAGCATGTTCGTAACCCCATTAATATGAATGAAAGTTAACCATGCACAGGGGAAAAAGAAAACATTTACTCTATGTATACTTGCACTTTGGAATTTTTGAATATTTCATTTTAATAAATATATTTTAGAAAGATGTCTAGTTTATCAGAACAAAGGCTTTGGTTCCTGTTTTAAAATTACTGAGGCGCAAGATAAGACCAGAAAAGTTCACCCGGCCATGTATATTTTACTGCAAACATGTCATTTTAGACATCTCTCAAAGATGTATCTGGATCTGAAAAGCAATCCTACTGAGGCTTTTTTTTTGCCAGTGTTCATTGACATATTCATGTAATGTAAAATCAATCAAAGCCAAAAAGCCCTTAGACAAAAACCCAAAACTGAACTAAAAAAAAGAAAAGCTACCTACTTTATATGAAAATTTGAGGTTGCTTTATTTTGTTTTCCTCTATCTTCTCTGTTAAGAAAGTTCAGCAACCAAATTTATGTTAAAAAAAAAATTAACTACTGTAACAGTATCAATGCATAGATTTAACTCATTCATTTGGGGACTCTTCTGTTTGGATAAAGGAACAAGTGAAGCCATTAATAATGAGTAGCTGTTGGTAGAAGCAAGGATGCAGTGCCAACTTGAGAATTCAAGCTCAGCTTCCTGAAGTGTGACACAGGAAGATTTACTCTTTCACAAAAGGGGTGACTTTCAAGTGTCTAAATGTCTTTTAAAACCTAAGGATTACAGAAGCCTCCAAGTTATTTTCAAAATTATACTCTTATTTCATACCTTTAAAAATATTATGTAAATTACATAAACAACTGTTTTGTTGAAATGGAAATGAGAAAGTGATGCAATACTGCAGGTCGGAAGGAAGAATTAAAGTCTAGAGGTCATCAAGCTGAACCTACACAGAGCCTAGACAGCTTAGGTCTAGTTGCTTAAGACATCTTGTGAATAAACACTAAACTGGGTTCTGAGAATCTCCAAGGATAAAAAAATAATTAGCGTCTCTTAACAGCCTAACGCAATTTTTAACTAACTGTGAAACTGTTTTCTCCTAATTTTTAGGAGAAATATGCCTTGTTGAAATATGCAGTTGTTGCCTCTCATCCTTCTATGATTTAGAAGATACTTTGAGGACAACCTGGGTCCATCCAGTCTATATGTGTTTATTAGATGGAGCCAGCAGTATGAATCTCCATTTAGCATGATCATGCTATGTAAAAATTGTGAGTCAAGACAAATCTATCATTTTATTATACATGACAATTTGTCACCTAAAATAAGCACTCAAGATATTTTTACATCCAAATCTTTGCTCTAATTGTGATATATTTTGAACACAAAGTCTCCCACATCAGCATTTAATATTACATGCAGAATTTGTAAAATACTTACCAGTTGTAATTTCTATGTTAGACAAGGAGCACGAGATTTAAAGAAAATGTTACAATTAGGAAAAAAATGCATACGAAAGCGCCAATCAAAGCAGTAAATAACTTGGAACATTTGCAGTGGGGGAGCACCTGTAACTTTGCAGCTATCGTATATAAGTTGTATATAATTTTTTATGCTGTTACTTTCTTTTTAAACATTGCTAGGAGATCAAATTCAACAATATTTTGGCAGCCTAAAATTACACTCTTCTGACCTTGACATTAGTATTCAACAGCACTGATGAGAGAATGACAGCTTCTCCATCCTACTGGGTGATCTTGCAAGCTTTTACCTTCATGACTATGGAGTTTCTGTCAAATATGCTTACAGCTGAATGATCACATTCTTTTGAATTATGAAGTGGCTGAAAACTGTGCTAATTGGGTCCATACTGATGTCACTCAAAGATTAAGTAGCCTTAATACTTTTCAAAGTTAGATAAATACTTGTAATTTTACTGCACATTAGCTGTAACATATGTATTTGCCTTGAATAAATCAACAACACCTAGAGAACACACATATAGTATTACTGGGAAATGTCTAGAAGTTTTAATAAATTAAAATCAGAAGAATAACATTTTTAAAGTAAGGAAAAAACACAATTAAGTACAAATTTTAAAAATTGCAATTATAAGTAAAAACATGCGTAAGATCTTTTGTGTAGTGCCATGGAATTTAGCTGAATTAGAAATCAAAAGGACGGAAATAATGAACTGCAAAGCAGTGTTTGATTATAGGGAATCTGGGCTCTGGAAAAGAATTACACTGTTCTTGAGTACACTGAAGAATTATCCTGTGATACTCTCATTTAGGCCATCTCTTCTTCTTTAGTGAGTTGCACTCCCAGCTTTTAGAATTAAGATCAATGAAGATCAATAGCAGAGCATCCAGTTGTGCCATGAATATCTTTAGTCTTGCAAGGCTCAGCCATCTGCTTCAACTACTCAGAACCTGAATTATAAGTATTGCCAAATCCATAGGAACAGTTATATAATCAATTTTTCTGTTACATCCCTGAGATATAACCTTAGATAACGAGATAAAAATTTCAAAAGTACAAAAATGAGCAAATGCATTTCTTACCATTTGCTAAGAAATTGTAAGAAGTAAAAGCTCAGCCATTCTTTAGCTTGTCCCTGTAATTTACCCAACTTTAGACCTAGCCTGCAGAATTTTTAAAGACACAACTTCCCACCTTAAATTATATTGTCCATTTCGACCAAATATTTTTAACATCATGTTCCTTTTATAACTTACATGGATTTCCCCATTTTCCCTTCCTCTTCTTTGTGTACAATACTGGGCTAGAAACTGGCAATTCCCATGGTATGAATGATATCTGTGTAATTTCCTTCTCCCTTTACCTTTAAAGCTACATATGAATTCTATTACATACCTTAACACAGCTCTGATTACAGATGTCTACATTTTTTTTAAAATGACATGACATACATATCCTGGGATATAAAGAAGTATGACACATAGATGATTTATTTTTTCATACTGTATCTGAAACTGATTTAATTTCTGCTCTTGATAGAGACTGAAAGACCTACCATGCTCATTAAAGTTCATGAATTTGTAGACCGAATACACAGCTTCAGTCAATTCTGCTTAGTCAAACCAATATATCTTGCTCCAAAACAATCAACTTAAAACTGCCTTTATGTTGTACTTTTTTATGTTCCTCTATGACATTTGCTATATACAGCACAACAATTTCTAATTTTTTGACCAGTTTTATTTGCATGTAGAGAGTTATTTGGACCCACACTAGTCCTATGCACACTGGTAGGTAAATATTCAAAAGTAGTAGTGGATAGTAGTGGGTAAATATTCATAAATGAATACCAAGTATCTGGTGTTGCATCATATCTCTTGCATTGTATAAAGAATGGGTAAGTTTTTAACCTTTGTTTGTTCAATTTTTTCAATAACTTGTTAGATTATTTTGCATACCTTTGCAGTCTACACCCTAGCAGGTGAAGAAAAAGTGCATGCATGTTCTTACATGAAAATAGAAAGCCTGCTTCAGCCTGGATGAAAATAGTAGTGCTTTCTCTGCTAATTTATTAGCAGCATAAACAGTCTGCTGGCCAAAAAAAATTAAGAATGTACAGATTTCTGAAAATGTGAGCAAACTAGTTAGAAAAATAAAATATCGAAATTTCCTGTTTCTTGAAGGGAGATTTTCCTGCATCTAAACAGGTATCAGCATGTCAACAGCATCTCACATGTAAAATGAGACTGAAAGTTTTGTTGATGGCTTTTAAAAAATATGAAAAAATGTGGGCGAGAAGGCAGAAATTAATGAAATAAAGTCATCTTGGCTCTTCTAGGTTATTTCTGGGATAGTAAATACAATGGTGATTCCATTTGCTCACTTTCCTGAAAAAACTTATCACTATTTAATAACTACATTGGGAAACAAATCCAATAGTAAAATTAGGGGTATAATCCAAAATTTAGAAAGACATTTCTGTTCCCCTGCAAGTGGGAAAGATGAACGCTTTTGGACAGAATACAAGAGAACAGCATGCAGAGCAAAGAGGGGAAACACTGCTTGAAGAGCCATCGAGAATAGCCCAGAGGATCGTTTTAGGGACAGAAACCATCTGTGACTCCTTCATCCTAACAGCATTTTTCAGGAGTTTAGGGAGACATATTTAACCACTTGGGAACTAATCTCTCCAACGCTAGCATACCTGTACTTTCCTCTTTTAAAGAGCTGAACAGGCCTTATTATCCTAATTTACAATGTGGGTACCTTTAGCTGAGGTGCTGACCTTTAGAATAGCAGCTGGAACATTACTCAAAGTGGAAGAGAAAAATCTTTGCTGTAACTAAAAGGCTTAAATCCAGATTCTGTCTCCTTGGAGAGCACCATATCCAGGTTTTCAGATGGTTAGGGACTGATTTATGGACAATTGAGAAACAAGATGAAAATACCTACTGAAATCTCAGTCAAAATGCGCCATTGGGTGACACTCCACCCCCCAACACAACCAGCGTTCCCAAGTCCTTCAAGAGTCATTAACAGCACAAATGAAAACCCCTAAGACATCTCATGATCCATTAGCCATACAAAATCCCAGCCTGGAGTCTGAACACTGTTTATTGTAAGACAGATAAGTAGCCCACAACTCAGAATCTACAACCCCACTGAGAGTACTTGATTGTGAAAAATAATCACAGAATCATGGAACAGGTGAGGCTGGAAAGGACCACAGTGAGTCATGTGGTCCAACCTCCCTGATCAAGCAGGGTCATCCCAGAGCACATGGCACAGGATTGTGTCCAGACAGTTCTTGAATATCTCCAGTAAGAGAGACTCCACAGACTCTCTGGACAATCTGTTCCAGTGCTTGGTCACTGCACAGTAAAGAAATTCTTCCACATGTTCAGATAGAACTTCCTGTGCATGAGTTCCTATAATAGTAACTGTCAGGCAATAGCAATCCAGGGGTTTACAATATATTTATGCTAGACTTAGATTCCCATAGTCTACCTGAACTCTGGTTTAGGTAACAAAATAGGATCTTTATTTCTTGCTTTCAAAATTTTTTATTAAATTAAGCATTTGACTCCCAGCATCACTAAAGCTCTAAAGGTTGTCTGTATAGCTCACTTTAATTAATAACAGGTTCTTCCTATCATAGACACATCTCTTTTTCTGTACAATCAGCATCTTTCAGCTTTTTCTGTATTATCTCTGTAAGACAGCTTGATAACTTGATAATTTGTTAATGGCATAATTGCTTCTTATAAAATCTATCAAGTCTACTAACCTCTAATTGTTACTCTCTGCAGCTGATTTTTGAAATTGAACTCAAGAGATTATATTGATTATTGGAAAACAGCCAGATGTTCCCATTGAAACTGAAGGTAGAAAAATTCACTGACAAAAACCTTACTTGTCTAAGAAAATACAGGTAGATTATTTCATACAGGTTTTTTTGAACAGAAAGTCTAAAAGCAAATTTCCACCAAAATGCAAACAACTAAACATTCTAAAATATTAGAAAATGTGTCATAAGTCTGAAGTTAATTAGTTTTGTGGCTTTGTTTTGTTGTTTTGGTTTTTTTTAAGCTAAACACATAATCAAGAAGAAAACAGCAAAAATACCCACTAACATTTTACAAACCACTTGAAACTGGCTTGACATATCAAAATAAATTCAGTGTTAAGTTGCCTTTGCTTACGTTTATATTTCTCATTTTGCTAACAGGCTATAATGTACCTGTGTGCTCCACTCCAGTTAATGTAACATACACTACTGTGCTGCATTTAGGTGAAGTCCAGACACAGCAGGACTTGACATTATGGACCACAGTTGAGGATGAACTCCCTTTTCAGTGGTATAAATTATTAGTTCAAAACCTTGTAACTCGTAGCATTTAAAATAAATTCACGTGACAATTGCTACTGCATTCAAACGTTTGCTTTTCAAAAAAAAAAAAAAAAAAAAAAAAAACCCACAACAAACCCAGAAAAATACCAAAGCAAACGAAACCACTCACTCCTCAAAAAAACCACTAAAACCCAAGCAAACATACAAAAAAATCCCCAAATCCAAAACGAGTAATAATAATAAAAAAATCACAACAAAATACCAAGAGATAAAAAACCACCACAGTCAGATATTTACGAGTAACAGCAACTTCATTTTGAAGTAAAACAACAGATACCGACCAAGTTTCATAGTACGAAGTTGAATGATGATATCCCTGCAATAATTTTGTAGTAAGAGCCTGCTAGAGTGGATCCACCAGCATCTGTGTAACCAGAAAGAAATGCTATGTTTCATTTTAAAACATTTGAACTCAAATTACTGCAGTTCAAATCAGGTGTATTGCTAAAATAAAGGGAGACTATAAATCTTGCTGCATGATGGAGTTTTGTCTCCACAAAAGGAATCTAAAACTTTGCAAATATTTAATGGGGTTTGATTCTGATTAGTATCTTGACAAGGAAAGAGTAGTTTTTAAGTGCTTTCAGGTACACTGACCTAAGTTTTTCAGGCAAACGTTAAGTTTCTATTCACGCCAAGTTACTTTAAAGGCACCACTGTGGAACAAAATGTAATATGATCCAGAGAGAACTTAACACATCCTAATTCTCGTAAGTATCTTGCTAGGGAGAAAAATTTAATTTTAAATATTTTTGTCACTTATTGGAATGTATAGTTTCAAGGCTGTGTTAGGTGTCGACTATGAGCATTGTCTGGACAACAAAAAGGTGGCAAAATGAAGGAGAGGAATATGAACCTAAGATCCATTCATGCCAAAAGTAACTGAACCTGTGATACAGTCTCCAAGTCAAAGCATTTCCTACTCACTAGCTCTTAAAGGCTCTTTACTTAAGCTGAAGATGTTTCATCCTCTTTCTAAATCTTTATAGAACAGATCTGGATTCTTTATCCCGCCCTTGGATAGTACCAAGTGTATAATGTCAGCTACTGCAGGACCTACTTAAACATTTATTGGATGTACCTCTAAGTGCTTAAAAAAACTCCAATATCCTATATGCCTGCATATTGCAAAGGTTTTTATAAAGCTTAAATATGAAATCATCCAGAACTTGAAACTGATTATATTTATTAAAAGGTAAAAAAAAAAAACAAAAACAAAACAACCAAAAAAAAAAAAGCCACACCACCTTAATGTTAGTTTATTTTTCTAAAAAGTTTTAGTATAAGGATCTCATCAGACTTCAAGCACAAACTATGAAATTCACTCTGTCCTTCCAGCACTAATACCATGCCTTCTAGGAAAATCAAAATGAGAGTATTGGTACCAGGACTCCGTGTTGGTTTTACTGTATTTCTTGATAATCTGCTGGAGTAGATCTATCTTTAAAACAATGTTACATTTCTCAACATGACTGGTTAAATTAATATATTTTGTCCATGCAGCCAATTATTATATTACCCCCTGAACCATAAGCATTACATCAAAAATTGATCTTCAGACTCTTAGCTCTTGCTGACACTGGGTTTTTCCTACTCAATGACTTCAACATATTGTCCTTCCATCCTATGTGTATTTTTTTACCTCTGTTATATCTCATTCTTAATAACAACCGTCTTTTTCTCAAGTTTTAATAAAGACAATGATACAGTGAAATTTTGCTGCTCTAATGAGCTCTGAACTGTGACTTAGGCTTGTCAAGCAGCAGCTGCTGCTGTCCTTAATAATCTCAGCATTTGACATCTTCTCAAAAATTCTTTAAAGTTACAGAGAATATGAGCCAAATACTTCTAACACAAAATTTCTTACAGCTCAATGGCATTTGTAGCTGGTTCTACTGGATTTTATAAACCTGCAACAAAAACCACCACCCATTTACACCCAAAGATTAACAGAATAAATTGAATTTTATGTCTACACTAAAGACAGAACGGCATTTCTGGATGGGTTGAACAAGAAAATAATAAACATTAATCTTTATTTCAATCAAGTAAATAAATACATAACTCACAAATCCTGTGCTGTCATCTTCTTGACTCCTACAGTAGGAATCTTGGGCATTTATTTGTGCTCTCATAACAATATATCTTGAGCATTACTGAAATATGTGGCTTTACCTCTTAGCAGATTATGAGAATCCTGGGGTGTGGGGAAAGCTATAAATAAACTCAACTTGGGGGTCTTGGGGTTTTTTTTTGGTTGGTTGGTTTTTTGGGTTTGGGTGTTTTGTTGTTTGTTTGGGTTTGTTTTGTTTCGTTTTGGGGTTTTTTTGTGTGTTGTTTCATTTGGTTTTGTTGGTTTGGTCTGTTTTTTGCTATTCATAAAATCAGAAAGAAGTATATTCAACTTGTACTACAGAATGAATGAAACTGAAGGAAGACCTCATAAGTACACAAGTAAAGTGTCTTAATGACAGAACAGCAGTAAAATTTGATGTTTTAGAGGAGGAAGAGTTTCCTCTATTAGCAGGCAATCCTTCATCAGGGCCTTCAGACCTTGGTATTGTTCCAATATGCCTGTTAACAATAGAAAGAACAGAGGGTTCCCTGCAGGAACACAATGAAACAAGGTTTGTATTTCTCCTGCACTGTAGATGCTCTTCATTTCAGTCATTCCTTCCTGACTCTAGCTACCTCCAGAATCTGCTGGATTCTTCTTAGGCTAATGAGCATTTTAAGTCCAGCTGCTCTTTGCAAAACATCTACATTTTCACTTCATCCCAGCAAAAGGGCTAGAAAAATCAACCATGTTTTCCCCAACTATTAGTTTGCTTTCCAGTTGTGTTTAAATGCTTGCAATCGCTTGGTTCCACCCCGATTTAATTAGTGGCCCTATGTTTTCATAAGCAAAAGTTGTAATTGATATAAAATGAGGTGAGTAGTGATCTGTTAACTCAGCAACCCTTCAAAATGACTAAACATGAATGAAATAGTAAATTGCAATTACATTCCTAAGAGAGTACATATGAAATCCATATTAATACCACATTAGTTCATCATGACTAACATTATTATAGCTAATACTAAATGATAAAATAATGACTACCTACTTATAGAATTAGCATTTCTAATCTTCCTCCTAAAAGGAATATAATTATGCTTCTCTAGAAGGAATGCAAAGATTTGCCTTCTTAAGTGATTATTTAGGTACAAAACATGGGTTTCCGCTGACTTAGCACGCAGAGTCTCATGTAGGGTTTCCTGAGGTGAACAGTACAGTTAAACGTGCAGGAGTTTAACTTGTTGAAATTTTGAGGGAAAAAATCGTTGTTTAGGTTTTTAACTTAGAAGTATGTCCATTCCCTTCTAATATTTACATGTTGAATATAGGAAGAATAGCTGCATAGATATGCCATATCTTTTAAGTACAATAGATTTAGCATTTTTCACAGTCTTAATTTCTCCCATGCATGATAGGGTGTAGAACAACAACTTTGTCCTATTTCAGTGTCTAACAACTCCAATAAACACCAAATAAACTGAAAGAGTTAAGACAGAAATTAAACAAACACATGAACAACAGATGGTAACAGACACACCTGGGGACACCGGTCTTCCACATGTTTAAAAGTTTAGTTTGGTTTCAGAATTACTTTTGCAAAAGGATGAAAGTGAACACAGGAATTTTGAGTCCTAAGGCCAGTGTTTCACCATTAAATTTGCTTTCTATAATATTTACGTGTTTTACATCATGGAATTGAATCTTATGTGAGTGATGGCTTTAGCAAAGAAATTTTTTGTAGTAATAACCCATGACTAAAATGAAACTGTGTAAAAGAAAAGGGGGAACATAAAAAAGCTGTATGACTTCCTTTTAAGTGGGATGCTGCAGTAAAGCTCTGAGCACATTTAAAAAGGCCAACTCAGAAGTGGCTTTCATAGAAGCATCTGTGAGACTATAATTTTGTGTGATTTACAAGGGACTTAGTAGAGTGACTAAGAGAGAAAACATGAAAGTTAAAGGTAAATTTAAAGGCACAACTTTTGTCTGAGAAAATTGTTAATCTACAAATTAAAAATGACAAAGGTGTAACGATCAATCCATCAATATGACAACTAGCAGTTTTAGGTCGTTTCTTTTCCATACTAAAGTAGAGATGCCTTTAAATTGTTAAAGGGAAAAATTATTTGTGCCTCACATACCAGTTAATGATTGTGATTTTCTATGTCTTTATATGACATATTTGTTACCATGACATATTTGGGTCAGAAATATTGAGGAATGCAGCTGCTGTTTGGTAAACAATTTAACCTAATGCAGTCTTTAAAGTTCTACAGGATTTACAATATTTGAGGGAGCAATTAACAGCATGTTGAACCATTCTTGAACAATCACGCCCTTTCAAGTCAACTGTCAATGTACAAGCAGGTTAGGTATGGATCTCCTGTGAGCAGCTTCCAGGACTCTTCCTGTGCAGTGTCAAGAACAAAGCTGGGGGTGGCATGTCAATTGGGCACTCTGCATCTGAATTCAAGGAAGCTTCAGGCTGCCAAGACAAGAGGCTTGTGTTTCTTACAAGGCCCTCACACTCAAGGACTTGCAGAACTATATATCTATTTATTCTGAACACTGTTAAACAAAGGAATGTTAGAAGCTTTCTACTAAACCTGCTGGGAAGAGACCTGCTGTACAAGGCAAAAATGCAACTAACTGCATTCAAATTAACATAGATTTTATATATATGCATGTATGTCTAAACATGCATTTTAAAATACAATAGGATATGATCCTTAGTCAAACCTAGCTCCCGTTGAAACATTACAAGAAATCAACTGAATACGAAAACATATAAATAAATACTGTAATAAATAGTTTTGTACATGCAAAAATGTAATACAGTGCAAAAACCTGGACTAAAAATGAGAGGGAATTTATATATGCACAGAGATACTCTCAAGGTAATGTGTAATTTAAAGCTTTTGACGCATTTTCACTCTTGTGAACAATGACAGTCCCACTTGGAGAAAACACGGGAAATTTTTCCTCAGGTTGCCTTAACTCTGATAGTTTACTTAAATCACCATCTAAATGGAATACTTCAGCAAGTTCTTTTGCAGTGCATAAACAATAACAACTGTTTTCAAGAATTCCAGGAGATATACCAAGAGCAGGAATTAACCTTCCCACCCATATAAGCATAAAAATTTCACACTCACTTGTTAATTAGAAGCCGCAAACAGAAAGGTTTGCTCTGCTTCCTCCAGAAGAATTAATACCAGATCACTAGGAGGCGAGGACCTTGACAGAGTAACCTGCTTCTCTGCCACACTGCCAGACTTCTGCTGGAGACTCAAAGCCCTGAGTCAGCCTTACTGGGGCCTGATGAGTTAATCTTTAGTTTATGCTGGCTTTCAGAAGCTGTAGTGTTAATACTAGTGATTTTATCCAGGTTTTTCTAAGAAAATCAAATGGCCTTGAGAACTGTTGCACTCTCAGATCAGAGACAGTCACAGCATGTACTCTATAGTGAATCTCTACTATATTAACTGTTTCATTAGTAGTTGCATGTTATTTTAATAACTATAAAACCCCAAGACCTAAATTAGATAATCAAAATGACCACAATGTTTAATTATTTGAAATACAGGTGCTAAAATTATTTGAGAAAACAACAGGATAGACCCTAATCTTTATATTGATAATCGTGTTTTCTGTTCCATCTGCTTTCACAATTAAGCACTTGTGAATCAAAAAGAATTACAGACTACAGTGTAAAATACAGAAAGTTTCTGCATTCTTTTTACTTTGGCTATTGTCTTCCATCTTAAGAATAAATTAATGATCCTTTACCCTTTCCTCACCTGCAATTAAGCCACAAGTTTTACCGATTCTGAGTAGGCTGCTTGCTAAATGTAAAAGTTAAAGGCTCAGCAAGTGCTATTGGCTTTGTGCCATAGATACCTGAGATTTTAGAATGAGGGTCTCAAGTTCTTTCTGGGTTTTGAACAAAGCATATAGACACATATAGCCTTTGTGAATCCAGTTGCCAAGTAAACTCTGCATATACTTCAACTAGCCATGACAGCAAAGGCAGATGCCCAAAAGAATGGGAAAAAAATGAAAGAAAGTACAAATACAAAATGCTAAAATGGTCAAAAGCAAATGGGAAGTCAGTTTATGCAGAGCATGGGATAATAAATGAAAGAAACCAATTTTTGAGCTGTTAAAATGTTGAAAGGAGCCTGTAATAAAGCAATTTAACAGTACCAGTGGGAAAACTAATTCTACCTTTGTACAGTACTGTGGAATTAGAAGACAGAATAAGCAGTACTAAAGAGACGAATTCTGATGAAATTAATTTACTCACAGAGTCCATATTGCTCTCTCATCCACAAAAAGTGCGCGATTACAGACTCATTAAGGATTAGCAAAAATGATTGCGAAAAATAAATTAAATAGAAGAGACACTCAAACTTATATTCACGATAATCAAAGTAGGTATATAAAATCTTTCTCTCCCACTACCAAGACAAAAGGAATTGCAGAGCTTTGGAATAGCAAACATCAGCCAGATGCTCTAATGGGACTCCTAGTAAGAAAGAACAAGTGATAGGTATTTTCAAATGCCATGGACAAACCAGGTAGCATTATACATAAAATGGATATTTGTAGTATATTCACAACGAATTACAATGATATAAAAGTAATAATTTTTTTCTCCATTCCTTGCATTTATTGATTGGTAGATAAAGATTTAGTCAATTCTGTTTGTCAGTTACTCAGTGTATATATGCTGAAAATAAAGAAAGCAAGAGAAATTAGTATTTCAGTTTAGTTAACAGCAGAAGGGATTTTTCCATGCAAAACAAAAGTATTTATTAAATGTACCTGTACAAAGATCCAGTGAATACACAAACAATTTGGTAATAAAGGTAAAAAACTGCATATGGGACACAGCTATTTATGTCAATGAAAGTGCTCTAACTGTAGACACAAATCTAGCTAATAATTGTATTCTTTCTAATTGGCTGGAGCAAGTATCTATAAAATGGACCATCACTGAACTTGGACTCAGATCCTCAAACATATGTGTGTAGGAGTTGGGTAACTAAATACCTTGCAGGAGCAGTCAGCCTCCATGTGCAGTATCTAAATAAAAGTAGAAGGGTAAGGTTGATTTGTTTTTCACAGATCTGTCATCACTTTACTCCCAACCGTCTGCGTAACAAAATATATGAGACTTCCTTATTCACAGACCCTTCAAGTTTATTCAAATAGGATGATTACTGCTCTATCAGCTGTCAGAAAGTAAAATATCTAGGAAAGACCTGTTTGCTCTTTAAAAATAGTTTTCTTTCCAGAAGAATTGTATAAATTGTGTCTTACCTCCCTGAGATTAGAAACAATGAACAAAAAAAGAGAGGATATTGTATTTAAATACATTACTGCTGTTACTAGCTGGCCAAGAGCAATGCCTGCAGTAGAAGAAGGGCAATTTGTGCTTTTGGTATAATTTGTGTTAATCATTTAAGTTAAAATAAAGAAAAAGGCATAAGTTAAAAATAAATTTTAAAAGCCCCACAATGCAACAAAACAGCTAAAGAAAGAAACAACAGTGGAAGGAGGAAACAAACTTTCTTTGCTATTTTGATAGTTAGGAACAAAACAACAACAACAATGTTAATTATTGACTCTTCTTCAGAGGTAGTCACAGTGAACTTTAAATTATAAATGGTCTGTATAATTTGAAAGAGGAGATGAATAAGGGGTTTGAAGAGGATGTTAGAAAAAAAGATGCAGCACTTTGGCAAGCAAAACAGCTAAGGATGCTCTATTTGATCAAAGTGAGAAAACCACTTATGCCAAACTGTCTGCTTTGTTTATAGTCATTGCCATTCTCTCACATCATCTGCCTTCTTGAATTATCGTACTGTCTACATTTTTTATTTACTGTTGAATGATCAGTGAATCAGCACCCAGTGTATTTTTGTATGACAGATTTATTTAAATCTATTGAATTTACTAACATTTTGCTTGGGGCAACTACTATAATATCTTTATGAATACTAGTTCCTTTACTCATAACCAGAAGTGGACACATATAAATAATAACCAAAGTATGAGAGATGAAAAGGATTATGAGAATTCCATGTCAAAATGAACATAACCCCCTGGTATTATGCTGTAAAAAACAAAAAAAAAAAAAAAAAAAAAAAAGGGATTTTTTTTTTTTTG
>VWZQ01003630.1:1611353-1626217 GCA_013397015.1 Myiagra hebetior
TCTGTCTTTTGGGCAAGGAGAAATAACTTTTCCACCACATAATAAATTCATTAGCCTTCCTGACCTCATCATTCCCACCTTAAGGTAGATATAGCATCAAAGAGAAGAACATCTGTTTGACAGCCATATTTTCAAATTCAGCATGTTACCGGTCACAGTTATTACATTAGCAGTCTACAATTTATTGCTTGAGCACCACCTCGTGGAAATTATTATAATTGCAAAATGTTTCTCAAATTTATCCATACACATATATGCATGGCCACAAAAGGCAACACTGATATGTAAGCAGACAGAAAATTGTTATATTAATTTTAAATAACATTAGTATAATCAATATGAATGTAAATATTTGTTTATAGACAGCACTGTTCCTTTGAATCTATTTTGAAACACAGTTATACATTTTAAGTAATTTCATGAAGAATTTTGTGCTCTAAAGGACCATATTACTTATTCATTTTTCCAGATAATACAAATTACTATAGCCAAAAATGTTTTGATGATTTATTTAATGCTGCCATATTGACTGCACACATTAATAGGTCTTGTATTTTTATTACAGATAACAAGTCAGTCTTCTCTATTTTAACAACAGTCCCTGAAAATTTAAAATAAGAACACCTGACAAATTGTAACATATTTCAGGGTGGGGTTTTTTTTAAGCTTTTGTTTACTTTTTTAAAAAATTGTTTAAAATATTTGGACCTCAAACAATCTGGAATTTACTACTGAAATAACTGGGTCAGCCATTAATGGCATACTAAGACAACTGCACATCTGAGATAAAGCACTTTTTAAAGCTCAGGATAAAACAAAATGGAGCCAAAAATAAAACACTTGGAACAAGAGTGTGATACTGACACAGAGTGTGATGTCTTTCAGGACAGTTTTAAATAAAGAAAAAAGAAATTCTGATTTGAATCAATTAAAAAAATATTCAAAGAAAGCAAATTTCAAACAAAGAATTATGATATCCACGCCTTATTTTACTGGCTTTGCAATACGTTTTTCTTATAAGCTAGTCAGTTGTCATACATTTTTCAGGAAACCCCCCAAAACTATTTTCTGCCTAAAGAACAAAGGTAGCTGATAAATTTTATTGTAAGATTTTTGCATTTACTTTCAAACATGTATATCATGTAAACCCAAAATCTGATTGCAGTCAGTCCTTCCAAAAGGTCTGATCCTCGCACCACAAACAGCTGAACTTCTGGAAAGGTTTTTTTTGGTTACAGGCCTAAAGACAGCTCTTGCTATATACCTATACTCATTTTGTCTGAGACAGAGTTAAATGTCTTCACAGTAGCTGGCATGGAGCTGTATTTTGGATTTGCACTGGAAATAGCTGTGATAACACAGGGATGTTTCTGAGCAGCACTTGCACAGAGTCAAGGCCTTTCCTGCCTCACACTTCACCCTACCAGTGAGGTGGCTGGGACTGCACAAGGAGCTGGGAAGAGAAACAGCCAGGAAAGCTGATTCCACTGACCATTCCATCCTATATGGCATCATGCTCAGCATACAAAACTGGAGGGAAGCTTAGTGGGGGAGACACTGGTGAGAGGGGACTGGCTGGCATTGGTCAGTTGGTGGCAACCAGTATTTTTTGTCTACATCACTTGTTTCCTTGGGGTTTATTTTACTCTCATTACTTTTCTTTCCTCTTTTCCTTACAATTTTAAGTTATTTTTACCATTATTTCTTTTTAATTTAATTACTGTCTTTATCTCAACCCACCAGTTTTCTCACTTTCACCCTTCTAATTCTCTTCCCCACCCAACTGGGCAGGGAATGAGTGAGCAGCTGTGGGGGACTTGGTTGCCTGCTGGGGTTAAACCTCAACAATATTTCTAGGATGCTCCCTGCATGTGAAATAAAGTAACCAGTAAAATAATAGTCATGTTGCATATGGAATATGTATTGCTTAAGAACATGCACACAGTGTAAAGTGTTTGCAGTGTAACAGACTTTCTTTGCTAGTTGTCAGTAATAAACTCTTACATATCAGTTCAGCTAGGTTTAAAGCAAAACCACCTTGTTTTGTTCCAGAATATACTACTGAAAATGCTCAAGAAATAATCTTTCTACCGATACAAGTCAATGTAAATATCAAGCATTTAGTACAAATCCATTAAACTTTCCCATCAAACTAAACAGTTGTATACTAGCCCATCAAAATAATTTTTAAACAGTTATATTGCTTTCCACAAAAGGAAATAAACAGGAAAGTAGCCCTAGTAAATATTTAAGACAGGAAATCAAGTAGACAATATCACAACTGTTAGTTTTTTTAACTTCTGCTGCCTTTTATACCTCCATATTCTAGCTGTCTTTCTATGAAAAATATATCTAGGGGAACTAGGGGTATCTAGTTCTCTTAACTTTACTAACAATAATCCTAGCTCCCTTTCAAATCAACTAAATACAAAATTTGGAAAAAATCAGGAAAAAAACTATTTCAAAACACACTGATATCACAGGTCCTGTGATACAGATGCAACAGTTTAATATTTCTCTCAAATAAGTGTTTGACTCTCCATAGTTAATATTTCTCCTATCATCATTCCAACACTAAATGTATCAGTATATAAAATGTAGAAGAAATATATATTGATGTATATCGGTAAGTTCAAATACTCAATTTGTAAATATGCAGTACTATGTAAAATCAACGCTGTCACTGTTTAGCTTTAGGAGTTGAGAGTCCTCAACAAGCTGTACACATAACTGCTATATTACCAGGTTCGTATTTAAAAATACACACAGAAGTGTTTGTTAAAAGCAGTAGGTTACAATGCACTCCAAACATAAAAATCCAAAATATCCTCCCTTGTCTAGATGTGTATAGGTTTCTGCGTCTGACAGCAAAAAAGGCAAAGTCATCAGTGAAGTAATTTGGAATCAATTTATAAAAGAAGGAATCAACAGGACAGATAAATATAATTTTACAGCACTCAATGAAGTCATCACTCAAGGAAAGATGGCAACACTGTTACTGGCTTCACAGCTATTCCACACATTGATCGAAGTTGCATGTCAGAGAAATTCTAACCACCAGATCAAAGACTTATTAACAGAGGTTTCTGAATAAAGCACTCTTAAAAATCTTCCAACTTCCAAAAAATGTAGTTATAGGCAACAAACAATACATTGGCACCCTTAAATTAGTTCTGCAAGCAACAGCTTAAGTGCAAAGTCATGAGAATGTAGCTCGCATTTTAGGTTTATGCCACCTAATTTTCAAAGCTTTATTCCATGTGGATGGATTATATCTTCTGTAAAACATTTCCTTAAGCCATTTAGGCTTTAAAACAAATCGAGTCATAAAACTGCTGGTCAGCAAGTTCCTTTCAAAGCTAGTTTCAAATACTTTTAAAGCATAAACTGTGCTTGGGGAAATGAGGAAAAACTATTAGAAACTGGTTTGTCTGTGCCCACAGCTACGCAGTGTTGTCATATATTAAAGCAAATTCAAAATCTTCTTCCAATTTAGCTTCTTTCTCAACAAAGGCCAAAACTACTGACTCTCCTTACAGATTAGGTAGTAGCCATTAAAGGGTACTGGAGGAAGTGCAAAGTGACCTAGAAACACTGGTATCAGTGACCTTTCTCGAACACATAGTGAATGTTTTATTTCCTTTGTTCTGAAAGGACAAACACACTTACAGTCACTTTCAGTACATTTTCAGTTCTTCTGGGCGAGTGGACACATCTTTTGATTCCACACTTTACCTTGTGTGAGCAGATTGCCCCCGCACGATAACAGGTAGGCTCAGAGCCATGTTAAGGATTTTGAGATTTGATTTCATAGCTTTTTCCTGAACTTGCACAGATGGTGTCTGCCTTTTGATCCACCTGCAAATGGCCATTTCAGTTGAGTATTCAAAGCTGGCTTCATGTGACACCTGTCATAGCACTTCGTTTGATAACACTGGCTAGGGAAATTGTTTCTGATCAACCTAACTGCTCTATGACTTTGCAGGTCATATTCACTCAGGACAAGGATATAGTGGAATTTTGTGAACTTTTGAAACACATTTGCCACTTCATGTTTAAGTCTTATTTATTTACATTTCAAGGATGAGGGAGAAGAATTTTTTTTCGCTCTTGTCACTTGCAACAAGAAATGCAGAAATGTATTCTTGAGTGCAGGAGCACACTGCAGGCCTGCCATGTTATTTGCTACAAACTGCATAGGCATCACACACAACTTTACAGAAAAAAATATTTTACCCATCACCATTTAATAAGCAACCTCCAGTGTTGCAATAAAGTTGCCAGGCACTGCATCTATCAGAACAGACACACTTTTCTAACTGTTAAATATAGATAATTTTTTTAATTACCATAATTTTTAAGTTACCTCTCATAGTTTGTTTTCTACCAGAGAGGAAAGAGTCTTCTAGATTAGTACAAACTATTGCCTTGTGATGAGGTATGGCCAGCTAAAAGTAATAAAATCAGGACTAATACATTTTTCATTTTACTTTCCTTCTTTACTTTATGTGTAAATTTGGAGGCATGTCCCTAAGCAAGTGCTCATTCTGGGTGTCGACCTAACTGCAGCCATCTTTAATGCTGCTTTTGTAGCAAATACTTGAAACTGAATGATGCTTACTATTATTGAATCTCCACACATGAAGTAAGGATTGGTTATAGCTGATATAGTACTGGCTCCTGCTGGATTAAACAATCATAAAACATTTTGACATTTTGACTTCATCGAGAGTGAAGAATGTGGATCCAGATCACTGCTACAGAGAAGATTAGCAAACCTGTAATTAAGCGCAGCTTCTCTTGGTAACTCAAATTACTAGGCACTAAATTGACATGTAAATTCTATTATTTCTAATCAAATAGTGTTGGGATTGCACAAGAAAGTTATAAAGTCCTAATATTAGGTCATCTATTTGACTTTTATAGGTTCTGTTTTCCAGTTTTACATGCAATTAATTCACTCAAACAGCTATGTAGAATAAGACTGTATTAGTTTCATGTCTTCAAACCTTAGCTGAGAAAGGCATGTGGCAACAGGGCAAAAAGAAATTTACAAATTCCAAACAGCTGAAATAAAAGAGAAGGCTGCTGATTCTTCTTTCAATGTTCGATGAATTTAAGAAAAAAAAAAAGGGGAAGAAGAAAAAGGAACTTTGGTTGCATTAGAGTTTCAATATATTATTCTGTTTAAGTTTTCAATTTCAAATCAGTTATGTAAAATGCCTTTACATGCTTACTGTTGCAGACAATTTAATAGGCTTGTTCACCTTCTTTTTTTTCTTGGTCCAATACAAATTTTCCCAAAGTAACAATTAGATGTATATTCCCATCATGCTAAAAAATCATTTAGCCCACTGTGTTAGACATTAAGGAAGTTTTATTGCTATAATGTCTTCATGAAGCTCATATCCTCCTGCTCACATTTGAATGAGCTTGCAAGTTTAACCATCTGGGAATGCCACTCCAAGTAAATTATGTTATTAAAGACAATCTTAGACCTTTTTCAGTCTTTGATTATCCTTATATATTTGAGAAACAGCCCAATATTCTCATCTTCTACAAAAAAGGTGAAAGACTGGCTACATGTATTTGTGTCCAATTCCCCTGTCTTCACACTTTGCTCAGGACTGTCTGACTCGACTTCGCTGGCATATAGGTTCCTCATCTTGATGCTAGCAAATTGTTAAATGGAAGTATTTTCACTCCAATGTCCATGTCATGTGTAACAGGAATTCTTTGCTAGAAGTAGTAAAGAAACTATATAATTCTTACTAGTCTTATGATCAAAAAAATGTGCTTTAAAATTGTGATGTAAAAACATATTATATGCTATTTTGACAAGGCTAATAAAGGGCAAGAGCACAAAGTTGGGGGAAGTCAACCACACTTATAGTGACACTACTTTATATTTTTCTTTCCTTAGCATGATATATGAACTACTCTGTATCTTACAGAAGGAACACTGTGTCTCAAAGTGTCCCTTACACATTTCACTTTCCTTAGGAGGATGAAGCCTTTCTATGCAAAAGTACTAATTCAGTAAGCTAAAACTTAAGATGATCCTTTTCAAGTACAGCTGCTATCCATTCTAACTTTGTAGAATAACCTTATTATAAAACAAGTATACTCTAACTGCAAAGGCATTATGCTTTATCAAAAATCATGTTGAACTGATACAAACTGACATCTTCATAGTCTATCGAAGAGTGGCCTAAAGTCAGGATTTAGACAGATAAACAAGGCCAGTAGCCAGGTCCTAAGGTGCAGTGCTCTGTACAGGTCCTAAGGTGCAGTGTTCTGTATTTCACTGTATAAGACTTCATATATTTTGCAACCTTACAATGCTAATAAGAAATTAAAACACTGAAACAACACAAAGATGAACGAAACTTCTTCCCAGACTAGCTAAACATAAATAAAAGAAGCTAGGTTACAAGTGCTAATGTGAACCAAAATCAGGTTTCATTGTCTGTGCGAACAACTTGCACTCATAGGAATCTTTTCAAAATCTACCACAGATTTAAAGAGGAGATACTTCTTCCCGTCAGTTAATTACCAGAGTTAAATTAAACTGTCCCAATGTGAGCATCAGAATGAACTCCATGTACATTCACAATATGGTGCTGGACAAAAAATGAACAGAATCACATATTTTTTAAAATTATGTACCTGGGTTTTGTTAATGAGATACATATATATGCACCACCAAGCAGCAGTTTTACAATTAAAATTCAGTCTTTGCTATTAAAAAAACAAAGCGTTGCCTTTTTAAGATAACCCATCTTAATATGAATAATAATTAAATTTCATTGTTCTTGGCTAGAAGCTACCTACATTTAAAGTTTGCAACTGCCAGACACTTCTGCTAAAGGAATACACGCTCCATATGATGGACAAGTATGCAAAATATTTAGATACAATAGGATGAAAAAAATGACAAAATACAATTCCTAGCGCATGTTTCAAGAGTGCTCCATCTATACATAAGAAATTAATTAGTAGTGTACTAGCAAATAGTGCTTATGTGTATGTATATATTCCATATTTATTGTAGCAATATTGTGTATCACCAAGGGAAATTACACAGTGCTGAACACCTGTTTTACATAGGGAGCCACTAAGATCTGCATTTATATGTCTCAAGTTTCTTCTCAGGAAAAAAAAAATACCTGAAGAGACAATCTCTTAACCCCTTATAGTAAGCTTCATCTAAAAGAACTTATTTAAATGTTTTTAGCAGAATCATAGAAGCTCCCTGGAAGTTACACCGATAGAAGCAAGGAAAGAAGAGAACCAGAGAATCTTAGCGGTACTCGGGTTTACTGACCAACAGTAAGTACTGTTTAGAAGCAGACTTTAAGGTAAGGGTGAGGGGATTTCTTCTTAAAATCACCTTTTTCCCTTTGTGAAAAAGCCTTCTGAAATAAAGGTCTAGCAAAGCCTTAATTATTGACAAAATTATTTTCATTTATTAGGAAAAATTAGTTTAAGATAAACATTTTTCAGTTAAAAATGACCATTTTTTTCCTTAAGCCTACTTCTGTTTTTCAGAAATGCTGGCAGAGAAGATCAGAATACTTTAAAATATGGTAATTTTAAAACTTGGTCCACATCCCTGCCACCTCTAGGCTAACAGTGTATAATACAATTTGAATATCTAAAACTAAAATGGTAGAATAGTAATAGATAATGAGCAATGATCTTTTACTGCAGCAGCTTAATTTTTAATAACTTTTAATACAAAAAGATATATTTTTGGGATTTTATGTATTTTCAATACAGCTAAAATGAAGGATAGTATTGAGAAAACACAAATGAATCAAAGACAATTCAGAACAAGCTAAAGGCCAACTGTCCCCTTTCTTGGTTATAATATACTTTGAATTACTCATGAAGTATCCAGAAGTACATGTCCCCTCTCTTCACTTTCTAGTCCTAGCTAGACAGTGGGTTTTATTAGAAATCAGCCCATCAAGCAATCTAAAAGCTCATGTTCAATTCATGCTCTATAAACTAATAACAAATAAAATTTCCTTGGTCTAGCCATTCTGACAAACTATATTCCTATGCCAAGTACTGAAGTTAATAGTACAGGAAAACACACTTTACCTTTAAATTAGCAGAGGTTGTGGGCTGGGGCTGTTTTGGATTTTTTGCTGATTTACAAAATTGATATAAAGAACTCTAGTGTTTTCTGTAAGATGTCAAAGTGTGAAAATTGCATTATATCTCGCAATGTTACTTGTCCTTTTAAATAAATACTCAGATATAGTCTAGGTTTTACATCTTACATAGATTTAGAAGCTTCAGTGTTGCCAGAAATTAATCAACTGAAAAATCATCTATCTGTTTATTGTCAGTAGATTGTTAGTTCTTTTACTGCGTACACTACAAAATAAGAGGGTAAGAAACCCCTTCCAACATGGGGACGCTTTCCAGAAGCATGGCCTTGACACAAAGTGATGTATTAAGATAAAGGAGCCAGAGCATTTCAACTAAGATGAAATCAGCCCAGCATCCGCCACCTACCCTGGTCAGCTCAATGGGCACTGTAGATGCAGCTTTCCCTTCAGTTCCTACAGTGATTAAAAATGGTAGTGACAGTGTCATTTATTAAAACCATGACACATTTGGTGTTGTTTCTTCACACTGCAAACCCCCAATCACACAAAACAAACTAAAAGGAGAGGCATACTTCTAGACTGACAATCAAACAAAATATTCATGTCTGAAGTGCCAGGAAATGTCCATAATGTTAGTATCATTCTGCCTCTTGTAGCCAACCAAATCTGAAAGTTCATGGGGAAAACGAAATAATCCATGTTAGTATCAGTCTGCCTCTTGTAGGCAACCAAATCTGAAAGTTCAAGGGGGAAACAAAATCATCCTGCCACATTTTAAAACTGGTGCATAATGACCCTTTAAAAATGTAATAATATTTTGAAATTATCTAGCTGATAAATATGAACCTAGGGCTTTTTTTTTGTAACAAAAATGTAGGAATCCAACTAAAGATTTTTGTTTATTTTTAAATAGGCAGATACTTACTCATGACTCTTTTCTCAATGCTTACAGAGTAATGAAGATAATAATAAGATGTATTACTAATTATTATGTTAACAAAATACGAAGTCAGAGAAGACTTAAGGGAAGGAGGAAAAGTGGTGATACGGACTGCCTAGCACTATGGAAATTAAAGACACAAATAAAAAAGGGAGGAGACAAATGGAGTTGCACTTATTTGTAACAGATAAAGATTTAGAAAAATATCCAGTGTCTTGCTAGGACAACTAAAGTGTAAAAATTTACTAACATTCTTTTTGCTTGCAGTAATGTTCTCTTAAGGCATCTATGACAAATTAACAAAATAATTTTGAAGCTTGATTAAACTAATTCTGTCCTTTTGTAAACACAGTAAGGGGAGATACAATTCCATTTTTGCAGCCTTCCTTTAAGTTTTGATATTTGCAGATGCAGGTATTAAAATTCCAATAGAAGGGTTCAGAGTATTATCCAAAAGGTTAAAGAAAAAACCAAACCTCTGATATATTTCCACAGCTTCTGGTTGCTACATATAGTTTATGAACTGTTCAGTCAAACTAACTGTTCCTAAAAACTGGCTTGTTGAGTATCAATATGCAAGTGATTCACAAAATAATGACCAAGACTGTACAGGAATCTGATGCATTCACATAAAACTTAAGGAAACAGCAATGTTTTATTTTAATTCAGGAAAACATGTGTTGTGATGAAAGTGGAGAACACTGTTGTGTTCTCATTACCTCAGTGTGCTTGAACTCTTGAAACTAAAGTAAGTATTTCTATAGAATATCACAAAACTTTAGTCTCTGGAAAAGCAGACTAGTATTAATGCCCTCTTTCCCTCACACTTTAGATTAACAAGAAGCCCCTAACATTTGATATTTCACAAAGACAGTATGAAAATTTGAATCTCGTTTTTTTTGGTGAGTTTTTGGGGGTTTTTGTTTGTTTTGTAACACACAGCATTTTAACCATCTCTCTATTGTCTAAGACCTGAAAGATGCTTCTGTTTTCTTTCTTGGTAGAAGCAGTCCATTAACTGCATCTTTTAAGTGAGAGGGATCTCTGTAGGAGTAGCAGCTGGGTTTAAGGCAGTTTCTCAACAGTGGTAATGCCTCCTACATATTGAAACAGTAATACCAAATATTAATCACTGTTAACATATAAGGTAGCGGGCTCATAATTTTCCCAGCAATACCCCATGCTGTTAGCAGGTGCTTATCCTGCTGAGAAGAGGTTAAGTGGATACTGCTGATTCACTGAGGCAGGTGGATTGCTACCTCTATTGCATGAAAGGGAGTAGGAGTGGCTCCCTAGGGAAACACAGGATTTTAAGATTAGAACAACCATTCCTACCAGAGACGTGTAGGAACAGTCTCACCCAAGGAAAGCCTTCAGATGCAGTTTGTTGATAATCTGTTAATAATGACTAATCTCCAGGAGGAGAATTCGCACTACAAGCTCTGCTCCTTTTGCTTTCAAGTCTGCTCACATAGTCTATTAGGTGATAATAGCAACTGGAAAAATAAATACATCTCACTAAAAACAACTGAAAAAATAAATTTACAGAATTCAAAATTAACATCTAGACCATTCAGCTTCACCGTTTAATACATTTTCAGCTGTTATGTGCTTGGAAAATAACTAGAACCATGAATGCTATGACTGATGTAATTACTTAAAGTACTCGAGCTCTAATAATGTTTTATGGCATGGAAAAGCACAGATGGACAGCTGAGAACAGAAATCAGGGAAAATGTCTCAAGCTACATCTCTGTGAGACTGAGCAGGTATGACTCCAGGTAGGTAGGCATAAAATTCAGCCTCTTTCTGGTTAGCTTCATAGTAAAGACTGGGAAAAAGCAGCAGCATGGGATATGGCATGCTGTCCTAGCAAGGACAGTCAGTATTGAAAGACAGATGGACCTTGTAGCACCCTGTGCTGCATCCTACGTTGCATACATTAACTACCACAAGGGTAGCTACAGAAGCACAAAAAATGTATGCAGAGAAATGTTCAGTGGGAGGCCTATCAGAAAAAGTGTGAGAAAACTGGTAAGCAGCAAGCCTCATAACACCCGCTACAACTCTGACAAAACAAATGTAATACATGCATCATGCTTCAACTATTGTAAACATATCTTTGGCACACTTAATTATCATATGAATAATGCAAAAATGAAAAGACCCTTCTTAAAATGGTGTACAGTTGCAGATAGCAATGCTCCCAATTAAACTACTATAACCATTATGTTTATATAGTGCTGTTGATTCAGAAAGGCCGGTGTACACTTCAGGAAAAGACAACCAGATTATGAATCGGCAAACTCAAAAGGTCAAGAAATAACATGCTTTATAAAATACACTTACATTAAGTAATCATTTGTCCTACATTTAATTACTTCAGTGGTATAGTGACAATGTGTAGGCAAAGACTGGAAAACCAATTATGAGAGAAGTATTTTTTCTTATTGTCATTCCAGCCATCATCTCTGCTAACTTTCTTTTAAACTTTGCTTAGGTGCTACTTTTTTTTTTTTCTTTTTTGCCATTCACCTGTTTTTCATAAACAGTATACAAGAAAGCACTGTACAATAAATGCTGAATAGCTCCTGGCCTTGAACAGCTTATTTACCTAATTGTGTATCCCTTGTGTATTTTTCATAATAATTTACAGATCTAATTTGAATACCTGAACAGATGCATGAAATACAATTTGAGCCAAATTTATTCAGTTTACTTTAAAAACTTCTAATGAATTCTCTCAATACGTAATTCTATCTTCACCATCTTGATTTGAATTAAATATCACTGAACAAGGTGTTCATATTGAATACAAACTATAACTAGAGCAACTGTAACCTTTAGCATGATAACGAGTTAATTCCCTTTTGTTTTGAAGCTTTATTTCCTATGTAAAGACCTTCATCTGCAAATCTGCCCTAAATGTGAGAATTAAAATTTATCAGTCTCAACTATACACAGGCTGGAACTATTACATCTTTCCTTGAAACACTAAATATACCCTCCCACAACTGTGCCACCAATCAGCAGCACAAAGTTGGCAGATTTACTACAAGCAATAAAATATATGGAAATACTATGTTGGGACCTGGGTTTTCACAGCCATCCTGCTGCACTCTGGCAGTCACACTCACAGCACCTGACCAAGGTCCCTTCACAGCTGCACCCTGACACTTGCAGTTTCCTTACCAGCTAAACCACAGGTTTCCCACAGCAGAGCCTCACGCATCCAGATCCTTAAAAGGATTTCATCTTGATGCAATAACTAAGTAAGAAAATGACATCTTGGGCTGGTGCCTCCAAGATGGAGCCCTGAAAAAAGGAACCCCTGGCATTTCATACCTGGCACAACACAGGTCCCTGGGCCCTTGCTGTGCAAAGGGTCAGCAGTACACAGCCTTCTGCCCGGGGCTCTGACCCGCAGGGCTGAACTCGCAGCTCTCACTGCAGCTTCAGTCACAGCTACCTGCAACAATGGGCTCCTCAGCAGTCACCAAGACAGAGACATTTTTCAGAGCCCACACACTCCAGAACTTGTCTAGCAAGCCTCTGAAGCTAGAAACCATAGGTCTTCTGTACCACACTGCTAAAAAAGCTAATCCCGCTAAAAACTGAGATCCTGTGCTAAATCTCAAGCAAACTTGATGTAAATGTTTCGACCAAATTGAGAGTGGAAATGAGAACTCTATGATATGGATAAGAGTAATCTAGATAGAGTAAATAGGTTTTATGGGTTTTTTTTCTTGGTGTTGACAAAGATTAACAACAAAACCAAACTATGTGCAACTCAGTACAAGCCCAAATTACATCCCAAGTATTTGCCACTGGGTTGTTGAGAAGTTAACGGAATTGCCATGCTTAGCACTCTCTCTCATTCATGCGTTTGAAAGGACTCACTGCAAAGCACAAGATTTCTTTTCCTTATTTTCTTTAGTGGGAATGAAAGGGGAGAAACTGGTTTAAAATCCCAGAAATAACACCCTGCTCAAGACTGTCTCAGGAACAGTGCAAAAATGTATATTCTTTGTGCAAAAGTCTGTAAGCTTAGCTGAAAGCATGCAGTGCTGTTCTGAACAGTCATGTCAGGAAAGAATAACAAAGTAAAAGACTATTCATAAATTATTGCTATTATAACTTTTGTTATAATCCTTCAGGTTAATCTTCTTATTTACCAGGTGGGAATAAACTTCTACCTGTAACTTCTTTTATGATGAATCAGAAGCATTAGGAAGAATAACTGTGTACTTCATATTATATATGAATAATATAATAATTACATTTTGTTTCTATACCTACAAATATCAATTCACAGACAGAATTACAGCCAGAGCTCTATAGGACCCTTTTTAGTCATAGGAATATCGTTATATTGTGTTGATACCATAATGTTCTGCATTCATTTTTCCTATGTCCAACTGTACAAATTTAACCTTTATGGAAACACAGTTTCCTCATAAAGCAAATGAATTATCAACTTTTAATCTGTTGAAGGAACAAGAAATTATCCTATCAGTGGTCAGTATAATTATGTCCTTCAGGTGAAAATTAATAAAAAATAGTATTTTTTAAATTATCCTGATTCTTCCTTTGTATTTGACAACTGACCATTTTTCATTTACTCTTTTCTGCACCATGAGCTGTGCATATTTTAAACACTGTAACAGAGATATACTATGGAAAAATATTAAGCACTCTTACTCATAACCGAGTCTTAGGAACAGAAGCTGCAAAATGCTGCTTTAAATTAACACACTATGCTCTTAAGGTCAAAAGAATTATAAACTTTACATTAAACTGTGACTTTGCAACCTTACACACAGTGAAATTCCTCTCAAAGCAGAGCTCCATGGAGGACACTACTTTGAATGAAAATAAAATGTTCTGTGTTCTTAAACATATACGGCCCTTGAATAAGACCAAGCAAAAGCTTAGAATCAGGCACCAGAGTTCACAAACACTCAATTACTTCAGCTATTTCCCACTAATAACTAAGTTTGAAAATGAGTCAAACAGAAATGGAAAGCTGAACAATTAAGATTCTCCCCATAAGCCCATCTCTATCATTTTATTAAAGGCAACTGGGAAAACCCATAGTGAATAACTAATTCAAAATTATATTTGTAGAAAACAAATTAATGTAATAATTTTCTTTCTGAAATTAATTTAAATCTCTGTGGATGTTCCTGCAAATTTACTCTTTACTATGCATACAAAAAGTTATGAAAAGCCTTACTATGCTGCTTTAGGCACAGATTCATTGCCTCATTGTTGACTGTAATGGCTATTCCCATCCAGTGGGCTTGCTTTAAAGCAAATACATTTTTGCTCCTATATTTATATCAGAAATTCTGGATATTGCTCAGCTGTCTCACTAGACTATAAAATGAGATAATTTCTAAGCCTCGTTAACGAGGATGAGTAAATCATATATGAAGATCCAATTTTTCTGTCTTTTACAATCTTATTTCAACTTCCTCCAATCAAATGGCTCGATCCTTTTTTTTACTTTATTCTATGTTTTTCAGGAATAATGCTTTTCAACTATTTCTAAAATGCAAAAGAAGATATATCAGCTTTAATAATAAACAAACCAAGCTAAGACACATATTACCTAAATCACAATCTAAATACACAATATATTCCATAGAATAAGTATTTAAGCACAAAGTAGTCTTCGGCTCAGTTTTATATTCACTTCTGCTATACCTGAAGGCAGTGGCAGGATGCTGTTTTCTGCTTATGAACATTTCCTTGCTACCAATAGAGTTTTGTCTGGTTTAGTTTTTGAGTTTTTTTTT
>VWZQ01003630.1:1626226-1668144 GCA_013397015.1 Myiagra hebetior
TTTTTGAGTTTTTTTTTCTTTTTTTTTTTTTTTTTAACTAACTTCTGATTTAGCATTTGTTGGCATATGAATGTTCTACAAACTTGCAGGCAAGGAGTTATTTCTTATTTCTGTTTTTCCCAAATATCTTATTCAAAGGTCTCTGTGTTATTATGTAAATTGAATCAAAAGAACTTAAACCCTTTTCTATTAGGCAAAAGTACATTTACTAAGACTTCTGTAGGTAATGGAATTTACTTGCTTTATGCAATTCTACCTCCAAAGTAAAATACAGAACTTAAAATAATTTTCTTACCACACCCAAGAAAGGAGAGGAAATGCATTTCTTCCTCTAGTAACTCTGAGTTCAGCATGGCTGATGAAAATGGAACCCGAGAGTACTTACTGCTTTACAGGCACTATTCCATAGGCATTATTCTATATGCAGCCATACATTACTAATACATATTCAAGTTATTTAATCAAGGCAACATTGACAGTAGTTTGACTTCCAACTTGATGTTTACATTAAAACATTTGTAACCTAGTGTGTCTTAAACATGTATCACTAGCTCCTTCTGAAAAAACCTCCTAAGCAGTCCCAAAACTCACTCTTGTACACAACCTCCTGCATGCTGTTCCATGTCTTTCAAAGGCTGACATCTACCTCTTGAAGGGAATGAACTGCTAAAAATAGCTCTTCTATGGATGGAAAAAAATGCACCCTGTTCTGGGATCCTCAACAGAGGAAGGACATCAACCTGTTGGAGTGAATCCAGAGGAGGGCCACCAAGATGATAAGATGATTAGAGAGACGGAGCGCCTCTCCAGTGAGGAAAAGCTAAGAAAATTGAGATGGTTCAGTCTGCAGAAAAGAAGGCTTTAGGGTGACCTAACTGCGACCTTCCACTACCTGAAAGGAGCCTGCAAGGAAGATGGAGAGAGACAATTTACAAGGATATATAGTGACAGAAAAAAAGGGTAATGGCATGAAACTGTGAGTAGGTTTAGATCAGATATCAAGATGAAATTCTTTATTGTAAGGGTGATGAGGCACTGAAACAGGTTGCCTAGGGAAGGTGTGGTTGCCCCACCCCTGGAAGTGTCCAAGGCCAAGTTGGATTGGGCTCTGAGCAACTTGGTCTAGTAGAAGGTTTTGCTGCCCATGGCAAAGGGAACATAATTTCCAACACAAATGATTCTATCATTCTACTATGCAAAATCAAGGATCATAATGAAGCAAAAGTAGAAAGGAAAGTTATGAAAAAAATTAAGAGTTTCGTTACTGTGCTAGCGTTGGCTGGGGAAGAGTTAATTTTCCTCCCAGTGGCTGGTATGGGGCTGTGTTTTGGATTTGTGCTGAATACAGGGTTGATACCATAGAGATGTTTTTGTTCGTGCTGAGCAGGGCTTACACAGAGTCAAGGCTTTTTTGTACTGCCACACTGGTGAGGAGACTGGGGGTGCCTGTGAGGCTGGGAGGAGACACAGCTGGGATAAGTGACCCAAACTGACCACAGGGATATTCCAGACCATACAACGTCATGCTCAGTATATAAGCTGGAGGGACACAAGCAGTGATGTCATTTGTCTTCCCACGCAAAGGTTGTGTGTAATGGAGCCCTGCTCTCATGGGGATGGCTGAACACCTGCCTGCCCATGGCAAGCAGTGAATTCCTTCCTTGCTTTGCGCTTTCCTTGTTAAACTGCCTTTATCACAACCAACAGCTTCTCTAGCTTTTATCCTTTCTATTCTCCCCCTGACCCCACTGGTTGGGGAGTGAGTGAGCAGCAGTGTGGGGCTTGGCTGCTGGCTGGGGTGAAACAATGACAATTAACCTGCCAACATTCAGATTTACATTACTAAATACTATTTATTTGTGTAAACACAAGTATTCATCAAGTCCTCTTGAATTACGAGGAAACGTACTATAACTATCTGAAGAAAAAACACGCATCTTTCTTGGCCAGACTGGGGGCTGATCCCGATTATTGAAAAAGAACTTTCCAGATCATTATTATTTTAAAATTAGCCCAACACACTTATGTATTAATTTGATGTAAAACAACTAGTGTGGATGACAGGTGATGATTAGTTACCATCAAATTGAATCTTTTAACAAATTAGACTTTTTAAAATGGTTCTAAATCTAAACTACTGTCTCAAAGGCTCAGTTTGAATAGTCAAATGCAGTTGAAAATAAATCAGTGTTTATATGAGTAATCTGAACACTTAAAATTCTGCTAGGATTTCAGTTAATATAAAAAGTAAGTTTTAAGTTAGCTTAAAGGTGATCAAGTCAGATTCTTTTGTTAATATTAACAGTAGCTGTTTCTAAATTATTCAAACCAAGCCTACATGCTGATCTTCACTCAGATGGAAAGACAGATAATATAAAAATAGAGAGCTCAAATAAGAAAATAATCACCCTTTGAAGGTGGAGAGCAGTCTCTTTGAGGTGTGTGAGACTTACTTCAGCTTGTAAGCATTATAGTGTTGATAAAGGTGAAAATCAATAAAGAGACCTAAACTGTCCCCTCTGAGATACTTCTATTCATTAGATTCCTGTGGGTATCTAAGAAGAAATAATATTTCTGATAGTAATCACTTTCTAAGTTACTGCTAAATATGAACTACACCAGCTTACAATGCGGCTTTTAGATATTATGTGCTTATTAACACTGGATAAAAAGTGTACAAATAAAAAGGCAGAAGATTATTAAACTTTACAAACTTGTAGATGAAGCCTAACAGCAACCGCTTTTCATTCAGGTCAATATCCATTTATGTAGAAGCTTGCCTGTTTGTGGATTTTTTGGATCCATTTTCAGTGGAAAATACTAAGCTCAATTCACAAATCTGAATCAACCGTATTAATTTTTACTTTCACAAACTGATCACATTATGCCACTTTATTAGGCAACAATCCAGGAATCAAACCCATCCCTTCTTCCCCTCCCCATTCTTTGGTTTGGCTAAAATATGTTAAGTGTTTGTGGATAGACACCCATTAGTACAATTATATGGATTAATCTATGCAAAGAATACAAAGTAAAAAAAAATTAGAAGACAAAAGTAGGGAATGTACCAAACTATTTTAATAAAAGCTTGCTAGCACTACTTTTTACAACGGATTAATTCAGACTTAAGTAGAACTAAGTCTGCAGACAAAAACTGCTTGCTGACTCATGACTTTCAAAAGCTTGGCATTTATCAAATGTCATGGATTTTTGGGATCAAAATTATAAGGAACATAATGAATAACCACAAGTTTACCTCATTATATCTCCTGTATGTGATATACCTATCTCCTCCTGTATGCACTCTTCTTGCTGTACTCACTGTATGCTCCTTTCACTGCTACATCTCTCAGAGAGACTGAAATGATGTAGCAAACAGAGAATGACAATGTCCTTTTATCCAGGAGGAAGACAAAGTGCTTTTCATCACTTAGAATGGAGTTTATTTAAATAGTCCATTCCAGTCTGAAATCTGAAAAAATTATTAACTCTACGTAAAAATCGCTCAATTATTAGGAAGATTAAAATATAATATTTAGTCAATTTTTCTGAGATTTTACTGAGATATTTGTAATTCACATCTACCCACATTTCTGACACGTTACAAAACACTTTCAGGCATTCAACTTGTATTTCTATTTGCCCAATACACAATGGTAAAGGTTTCTTACTGTGTTACCTACAGAAAGCTTTTCTATTTTTCTGCTTTCTACTGGGAGTTTTGCTTTCCTTCCGTAAGTCCAGCAGCGAACCACCAGGATGATTATGTGGCTGGAGCACACTGTACAAAGAGAGGCTGACAGAACTGGGTTTGTTTTGCCTTAGGGAAAGAAAGATAAGGGGGAATCTTATTTGGTCTTGAACTACCCAACAGGACCGTATAAAAAAAGACAAAACGCAGAGTGAAGTGCGCACTGTGGAAAGGGCACATAGGCCTCAGGTAGAGAATCTAGTTTATTTTTTCCCCCCTGGGTACAGCTATGCTGCTCGTTTTAAGATGTTATTTAGTACCATGCACTATTTAGTGTCTGTAAGGATACACTTCTAATTTCTTAGCAGGACTAAGAGACAAATATGCAGTGCATGTGTAGTGCCCTCCCTTTATATCCTGTTTCTCACTGTTAAGTCAACCCCTAAGCAGAAAACTCTAGTTGGCAGGAACAGAGAAAAGTACACCTTATTTACCTTTTTTCCTGCACACACTAGGAAAGGAGAAAATTTGATGCCCTGCCCTGAAAATCAAAAGGCTTCGATATGGCTCTCAAAGCAAGCTTTATATTATTAAGTTGTACGCATAAGCCTAATTTTTGGACATGAAAATCCACAGTGAAGTCAAACGAACTTCTCTAAATGGCAAATGAATGCTCTGCCTGCACAGCTGGATATCACATTGTCTCCTTCTTTTGATATTCTTCACCAGCTCTAACACCCAAGAAATTTAAGTTTAATGAAAATGCCACAGCAGAAAGCAAAAGCAGGTACGTGACATTAGGAAAAAAAAAAAAGAAAAAATATTGCCTTATGATATCTGTCCCAGTAAAATCAGGTTCACTCATCACACAGATTTGCTGTTACCTTTCACAGACTTCAATGTTTACTAGGGAATGAAGTGATTAAGTAGGTTTCAGAGGTTTAAAGATAAAGGAACTACGAGCAAATTAAACCATTGCTATTTTGCCATAATAACAATTGTAGACATTGAAAATCATTAGAAATGAAAGTAAGCTTATTTATTATGTTGATAAAATCTTTTAGTAAGAGTACATGTTCATGTTATACTTGGCACTATATATTCATTTTTGTAGAATGTTTTGCACTCATATCACAGTTTCCATAATAGCAGAACAGACTTAATTACTTAGCTAAAAAGCAACAATATGCTCAGAATACTTTATCACAGGAAGGATGGTATTTTTTTCCATATTATGTTATTCATGACAAATTTCTCAGGGCTGAAGCCCTCTATTAAAATAGAGCTGTCCTTATGCATTATATATGAAGAGTACAAAAATAATTTTTTAACCTTTAAGGATTAGATGCTCAAAAAATATTCTCTTGACTTATAGCGCACTTCACAGGGAAAAAGAGCCTGTTAATCCACTGAAATTTGTCATCCAGCAGAACAATTTGGGTTCATATGAAATCTCATTTTCCATATTTGCACCACAGTTTTACAACACTTTCCTAGATACTTGGTAGATACCTGAAGCCCTCTTCCATGAAGAGCAAACTCTATTACCTGTGTGAACAGAAAAAGTATCTGAATACGTGCTTCATATTGTTTATTAGGCTTGCATACATCAACCTTCCTCATTTCACACAAACGCCCCTTTATGCCAATTACCAACAGCCTAAATAGCTCACAAAGGCTTTGTAAATTTTTAATTAAGGTAAAAGAACATACAATAGCAGTTCATTCAGGCATTTCAGAATTCTGCTCTTAAGCAGTTTGATTTGTACAACCTATGCATGTTTAGCCCAGCCTACTGTAAGGACTTAAGAGAGCATGGCTGCCTGTATCAAACACTGCTGAGGCCAGAGAAAGACTTTGCCACGAGATAAGCACAGAACAGAGAGACAGGATGGCACTGACTCCAGGCCTGGCAGAGGCCAGAGCTGGCTGCCACCACCAGTGGCCACTGAATTGCCCCCCACCCCAAAGATGACCTGAAACTTGGACTGAAAGTTAAGCCACTGCAGTGGGAACTTGAGATAAGAGAAAGGTGGTTCTGTTGTCCAGGCGTCATCTCAGACCCGGGGAGAGGTTAACAAAGCTGGGGGAGAAGAATGTATCACTGATAATGGACAAGTAAAACATGGAATTTATGAGCCACAAGGAAAGCAAATTCAGCAACTGTGCTGGTGGAAGGTGGAAGAACTTGCACAGCAATGGTGACAACAAAATTAAAATACTATTCCTAGTACAAAGTGTGTTTAAATACAGGAATCTAAGCGTATTACATACGAAAACATTAACAGTGCCTGTTGGCAAAAATTAAACACCATTTACAACCAGAAAGGGTTTCCTAATAAGAAAGATGTGAAGTAGTTTTCTGATTCTAGACCCCTGCATGATTGTATGCACAGCTTCAAGGTCCACTCCTCCTCTCAAAAAAAGCAGCGCTACTCTTTAGTGACACAAATAAAATATATTACACTCACAAGACCTATGGCTGGTGTTGGTTAAGAGTACCAACTATGTTGAAAGACTACACTTCAAGACATATGTTTTTTACCTGACCCAGCTGGCAGTTGGAAGTATTTTTCCCTTGAAGCAAAAAAATGAGCAATAACAGAGAAATGATATAAAAGTACTTACAAAAGGTGAGTTGATTTGAAAATATAAATAAAATTTTAATTTAAAATGTATGACATATAAGTCACATATTTAGAGATATTTTAATTTGAACTGCTTGTAGGATGGAATTCCACAATTTCACAGGACATTAGGGAGCCTCTGACATTTTGCTTACAGGTTTAGTCATGGCCTTTTAGTTTGAAAAGCCAACACTGAAAAATCCTCATCAATTTTTGTTGACTAATGACACAAAGTAAGCAAGAAAGGAATATTTCCATGTTTGAAATTTTTCAGGGTTAATTCTTATGCTTGATTTAGGGATTTCAAATAGTAGTAGCCATTAAAAAAATTACAAAAAATTGTAAAAATAATTAGTTTACTTATTTCAAAAATGTTGGGAAAACATGTACTACATAAAAATGTATCTTAAGTATTTTCTTCCATATGAGAATCAGATAATCGGTTTCTGGATCTCCACCTCTGGAACAGAAAATTATAATTTAAAAAATGTTGTAACTGTTTTGAGGGGAATTGGAACCAATAAAAAAGGTGTGAGAATTCCTTGTATAAAACTTCGGAACCAAAAAGGTGAAAACATTAAGAAATTTATAAAGAAAACAGCTATTACTAAGGATAAGAGCCTACAGCTTGCACTGTTGCTAGGTACACTGCCCTTTTAGAAACAGCTCATGGAACTTCAGTTTTGGAGTCAATAGCACAAATCATCAAACAGCTGATGAAAGTATGCAGAAAGTTCCACCAGCTCATGTAAAGGAAGAGATATTCAACTATAACTGGACAAATGCATTTGAAATAAAATAGAGCTGTAAAACAAGCCCATGTCTGGTACCTGCTCTATTAAATCCCTGACAATAAACTCCAAGCCTAGTGGAAAGTGCATTCCAGCCACAAGGGAGAGCTTGAAGACTTTTTTTGTGAGGAAGGTTCAAAAGGTTACTTAGTGGAATCCTGGGCCTCTGGTGTTTGGAGCAGACAATCAAAAATCTAATATTTTCTTCTTACTCTCAGCAGCTGAACCTCTTTGTGAAGAAATCTGAAACTTAGCATGGGGAAATTAAACATCGGTGCTCATCTAGATTTCTTTTTAATGTTTTCCAGACAAGTGGGAAGAGTGAGACAGAAGCCAAAAGGTGCAGCATGCCAGCCATGAAATTATGCAGATTTAAGAGCAAGGAATTGCTTTTTCTTTTTGGTTTTTGTTTTTTAGTTTTGTTTTTTTTAATATAGTTTACTGGTTTTGACACTTATATCATGGTCAGGATTACAGTCTACAAGGATATATATCTGTATATATGTACAGATATATCTCAAGGAAGCAATACAGTATTTATAAGGTATGGCATCAATAAAAAATTAGAAAATCTACGAAAGATATGATACATTAGTAAAAATACATGCTGAATAATTAATGAGATAAATTAACATTTTTTCTCAATTAAAAATCAATACTATGCAATGTGTGACTTTCCTTTTCCTAGTCTTATACAAAAAAATAACACCTTATGAAAAAAGTCTGATGAAATTCTTGGTGAAATTGAAAAGTAATAAAATTTTTTGCTCGGTCTTCTGGTTTGTTTTTTCCCTTGAATTTAGTGATATTTGACCTATCTTCCCACAGTGCAAGACTTACAGAGAAAAATCTACACTGCAAGAACAGCCAGTGAACCTAATTACAGCACAGGTAGAAGGTGAAGGGGAGTTACAATTTTATTAACTATAGCTAGATTTAATTTTAGAAATGGAAAGAAAATTTAACTTTTCATTCTCTTGAGCTACCTGAAAACACTGGAATATCTTTAGTCATTCAAATATGTCTTTATAGGGTTTTGTTTGTATTACCAATGTCATCGCTGTATGGCAGAACTATTCACAAACAGAAAATTGGACCAGAAGGGATTATAAAAAGTCAATCTGGTAACCTACATCCCTTCTAAGAGCAGATACTATCTAAGCAGAAGGCAGGTACTATCTAACCTTCCTGAAAACACCTTGTTTCCCAAATAGCTTTGCACTTACCTTACCTTGGTTTTATCTAAACTACCATTTCCTAGATTGCTTATAGGAATCTCATCTGAGACAGTATCAACTGCTTTAATAAATTTAGTATATGTAACATCCACCACCATGTTTGAATCCAGAAAGCCCATTATTCTGTAACAAATTCAACATCATACGGTTTGGTATGAATTACTCTTGATAAAGCTATTTCAGCTGTTATTCATTTCTCTGTAACAATGTACAATACTTGAGGGTTTCTTCGCAATTATTTACTTCATTAAAACTGACTGATATGTAATTGCACTTTTCTTACACTTAAAACCTTTAATTTTGTTACTCTCAAAAATACCATCCATCTTCTCTAAATTACAGACAACTAACACTTCCCTCACATATATTACTTTTTAATTTAAAAGAGGCTTCTTTCCACACAAGACCATTTTTCAACTCATCTCTTCATCATGAATTTTGAAAGAAAAAATTTGGCTTAGTAAGAATAAATCATTTGAGGGGTTCTTTGGGTCTTTTACATTGTTTGGGAGGTAGACTAAAAATCCATTATTTGCACAGCTTGAGTCATGCATCTTTGTATTATTTATATACATGTGTGTATACAAAATGCAGCAAATAAAAATATTGCTATGACTTTTAATACAGACTGAGAAAGAACCATAATTGGTGGCATTTTTCTCAGAAAAGTGTCTGAATTTGTAATTTGCTTTCAGACAATCTCTCTAAAAGGGTTTTTAAAAAAATACCAGCAGTGCAGAGGGATGCAGCTATTATGGACCTAATTTCAAGAGCGTTAAACATGCACAGAATCATAAGAATACTTTAGGTTGGAGACAAAGTCCACAGAAGCTTTAGATGACAAAGACTTTTGAAAAAAAACCACAGGACTATTTTTGCAATATTATTTAGGACAAAGCCTTGACTAATAAAATCTACTTTATTTGGGAAAAAAATATGATTAAGAAAGCAGGATGAGAAAGAAATGTATTTCTTTCTAGAATATCTGAAATGTGCTATTAATTCTGCGCTGTTCTCTTCATTTAAAAATGCAAATAAAGAATTCATGCCCCTTAACCATAGTTTTCCATAGATTAGTTTTCAGTTTACAACTTTACCCACTGTGGTCCTTAATGCTGAAAGTAAACTGTGATTCTGCTGACATGCTATAGCTGTATTTCAAACTGCAATCTCTTCTGCAATTGTTTTTACATCCTTTTTGTTTACTCTGGCTTAGCAGGGAATCCAGTATTAACACCATACAGGAGATAATTTCTAAGATTTCTTGTACTCTCAAGAAATCTTTCGCTGTGATATCAAATAGCACTCAAGATTACTGCTTCTGCTATACAACCCCATGCACCATTTACTTGGAATGAAACAAAATCCTTTGCCTGCAGACTTAGCAATTCACAGAAGAAAATACAGGTTCTTTCTGGGTATATCAGTGTAATAGTGCTTAGTGATAAAGGCAAAATATATTTCCTTTGTCAGGGAAACAGAAATGAAGAATAAATGTGTGTTAAGCATTGTAAATGTAGACCTGGAGTGTGCTGTCAACTCAAGTCACTATCTAGTAAAGTAAGTGGGACCTTTAAAAAAGCACTGGAAAATGAACTGAATTTAAATCTGATCTTTTTCCCCAATGTATCCGCATGTGTCTGCTGCAGCCAGCATCGTGGCTATGCTGTAAGCATAATACAGTTAAAACAATCTGGAATACTATCCACACTACAGTTATACTGGTACACGCAAGCTGTTACTCAAAAAGCAAGCTCCGTAGATTGTCCCCATATGCTTCCCTCCTCTGCATCAGCACTGGATCTTTCCTGAAGTGGGACCAGTGTGAGAATCTAAAACAATTAAAACTATTCCTCCTCCCCTTCTTCTTCCCTTTTTCTATTGTTTCTTTCCTTCTTTTTTTTTTGTTTGATTTGACTCACTCATTCAGCTAAAATGGATGCAGCCTAAGTGAGTCTAAGAAAAGCGTGAAGGTGCAGGCAGGAGTGGCATGGCCATGAAACACGTTTTAATGGCTGTTAGCACTTTAATCAGCTTAGGGGTATGTCAGTTCTTCAGTTTGCACTTCCAAGTTCGAGTCAACAATGTAATTAAACATAGACTCAAGATGGACTAGCTATCCAAATATGTACTGCTTCTTAGCTGGATTTTACAGCTTATGATGAATTCTGTAGCGAGGAAATGCCTGTAAATAATTTTTAATTAACTACATTGTCATTTCAATAATGACTTTACTGTGGTTATAGCAATGTGCAGATACCTTAGCCTCACATTGTGCAATTCGCAATCAAAGTAGAGGGGGATTTTTTTTGTTGTTTTGGCTTTTGATGTCCTTTATTTTGGCTACTTTAGAATCTCTTTAATATTAAATTGTTCAGGTTCAAAAAAACCCTAAAACTATGCTTCAGGTACTAAGGTCTGCCTGTTGGTCATTGGTGTAGGTGAACAAAATATTACTCACTGCTTCTGTCATTCAATTGGTATTAAAACAAGTGTTACTCCAAACTGGCATTACTGTCTCGATTACAAATGCTTTTACTGATTTGTGCACATGCTCAGCCCTTGAAAACCTGAAGTTCAAGATCAATCCTCTCAGCACTTAAAAAATCTTCAGATCTGCCAAGACATGCATTACCATTGCTCCTCATAAGTTGATGCCTGACATAGAACTGGATCCTTCAAAGCCGACCTCAAAGGGGAATAATGGAAAAGCAAACAGGGTGTTTGCCCAAGGCACCAAAATTTGGGAAATTTGCAGTGTTTTATTCAGTCAGCTACAGCTCTTTCTGCTGTGTTACAGGAAGCCTCAAGGCTTCACGCTTTGAAGCCGCATCATGGTACTGTGGCATGGGTAGGAATCAGGATACCTCAGGGTAGCCTTGAAGCAGAGCAAAGGCTCTTGTGGTAAATAAATATAGTGGACACAAAATTCTAGCAGTTGAGTCGTGGGCCAAAGAGAGCAAGGGGATTCTTAATGGCACCAGAAATAAAACTTGTGTGGATAGTTCAGAATTTGGACTTGCCTGCAGAAATATCTAATTTGAGGCCATCCTGATCCTGACTGCTGTAACACTTCACTTCTGATGCACAGAGCTTAAATCAAGTTACCTTTCAATCTGCTACTGAATGCTGAATTTTTCCATCTCAAGGCACCAAGAGAACTTCAAACTGAGGTTGTGCTAAAAGTTGTTTTGTTCAATTCACTAAACTCAGCTAATGAAATCCTGGAAGGTTCTTGGCTCAGCTAATCAAAGCAGCCTCCTGCAAGCATCACTCCCAAGACTGCTTGCCTTTTTCTTGAGAGCCAAATCACCCATGTCTAGCAGTTGTACAACCTCTCCTCATACCTGCATGGCTTTGGAGCCAGAAGTCCCTCTCCCTGTAGAAAAAGGGTTAATCCTAACTAATTCTCTGTACAATTTAATTCTCCACACAAAACCTGCTGGCATTTCTGTCAACACTATAGGATTATAGTGGCAGAATGTCTATAGGTTTTGCACCAGTCAGAGAAACCAAAGTCATTGAAATTAACTAACTTACAGGTAGTACTAATAAATAGCACTATTGAAAAAGTAGAGTGTTAATAAATCATGCTATCAAAGGATTTAATACACCATATCAAACCATTGGTTGGTAAGCTTTCTTGCAACAGCACTGATCTACATCTGCTGCTTTCCATAATTAACAAATACACTGTATAAATTTACAAATTCAGAAGTAGAAAAATTATTTCATCAATACTGTGGAAAAAAAAAAACAAGGAAAAAGGGCAAAGCCGTGGCTATCGCAGCTATGCATGGTAGGAAAGAGACCAGAGCAAATTTCTCACATGTCAAACGAGCCCCAAGGTACCATCATATACTGACATTCATTGCCTACTGAGTGAGTTTGTATGGTTCGTGGAGCATCTTTGTCTCCACTGTAGCAAATGGCTTTAGTTTTGACACCCCAATTGGATCAGGGGAGATGAGCCTTCCCCTGAAGAAACCCTCTGGTAAAGTAGAGCCACTAGTTAACTGTGACTAATGGAGTGCACTAAATGAAGTACCTTGTGATTTGAGATGCAATTTGAGCAGTTATTTCTAAGTACTGGTTTTCCAGGAGAAAGGCAGTCTGTCAGGTTTCCCACAGAAAGATTTTGCATAAGAAACAGTGGAGTGCAGGAGACAGGCAGTGCCCATACTCCCAGATCTTTAAGGAGCTCATGACAAGTCCAGGCCATATGAAGCTCTCTATACAGGCGTTGTGACTTGTACGCCACTTGTAGAAAAGAGAGGCTTTGCCTAGTTATAGTCACTACCCTCCTGAAGTCACTGTCTTGTCATAAGCACAAAACATGGAGGTAAGTGAGTCTGTTGCCATCCAGGCTCCAGCCCGAGTTGATATGGGTGGAAATACAAACTGTAAAAACTCAGGCATAGGAAAGAGTTAATTCTCATCACTGCAAGAAGACTCCAAAGAATATAGAAAAAAAACAGGATAAAACTAAACATGTGGGATAAATGATGTAAATATGGTGTTTCAGAATTTATATTCTTTAATTCAGTGCTACAATTAATATACAGATCACTGTTTTAAATTATGTATCAGGAGGACTGCATGAAGAAGCCATTCTGAAGGTGTGATACTCATCTAGCATGGAATGGAGGAGAGAAATGAACCACAGCTGCAGAGAGGAACTACAGCTGCAGAGAGGAACAAATAGGGGAAAGAATTATGGCATGAAGGTGGCTTGAAGTAAGGTTGAGACAAAGGCTACAACTTTAATGGAACTCTCTAAATAAGGATCTCTCAAAATCTTTACCCATGAATTGGAAGAACGGAATTTAAGATTCAAAGCATTTGTATGGAAAGTATGGCATCACAAATGGCAAACTCAAGCTTGTAAACAGAACCTCCAAGAGTTGATACTTTGTGTACAATACTTCATCCCTTAATGCCACTGGAAAGTAAAATAATAAATAAAATTAACACCACTCTATACACTGGAAACTAAATACGGTGCACGTTAAGCATATACACAAATACATGGAAAGCTGTAGAAGCTAGGATAAAAGGCTGAAACAAACCCATTTATTCCAAAAGCAGGTTGACTGCATGTGAAAATACGTCTGGGACACGATAGCTATCTATCTATATACATAGATACACATGCACGCATGCCCTTTTTACGTATCACACAGAGAATCATCACATTCAAGATGGTTGTTTCTACTTCTATGCCTACTTCATCCAATATTCCTTGGAAGAAACCTTGTTCCTGCTATGACTATAAATACAATAAATGGTATTACTAGTTATTGTATACAGAGTAGCTAGACCAAAATTACAATTTTTCAAGATTATGAAAAGAACGCCAATTTTTTTATGCACCTATAATTGCACACGTTAGAACAATGCAGACATATACGTACAAAACATGTCAGATTTTTGTTTGCAGATAATATCCATTTTGAAATTGTTAGCTTTAAGCTCTTCTAGGCAGGGACTTTTGCCTTTGCAGTTGTTTGCCAAGAGCAATGCATACTGTTTGCATAATGTTAAATACTAATATCAATTAGTAATTGAGCTTGCTATTTTAGTAATTTACATCTTGAGATGAAACACAACATGTTTTGGCCAAGAATGTATACAGATAATGATAACAGAAAATCTGCTCCACCAGCTGGAAATAACCAGTGTAGTTATCAGAAATCAATAAACACTAATTATAGATTATTAATTTGGGGTGAGGTTTTTTGTTTATTCATCTAATTTTTTGAGTTTGGTTTTCTTTTTGTTTTTCAATAAAAAACAGTGCTGTGATCAACTGCACTTCAAAAAGTCACAAAACTAGAAATCACACCCTGCAGAAAATAATATTCAAATACAAAACTCAAACCAAAGGTTTAAAAACAAAAATAATGTAAAAAGAGTCTTCTCAGTTTACGTGAAAAAAAAAAATAGCAATTCTGGCATTTTTGTATTGCTGTCTGTAAGGAACAAAATAGGTACCAAATGCTAATGCTCACAAAGCATGTTAGAAAAGAAACTATACGTTCTAGAGATTTAATCCCAAATCTGCAGAAATTAACGAAGTATTCTCTATACAGACCAATATTCTTTGGCACGTGCAAAGAACATCCTTATACATGACAAGAACTTTATTTGCATCACTAAATGTAGTGATGTAAAAGCATATTTACATTCCAAAGCACAGTAAAACAGAACTGCTTAGATGAAACAAGACATATGTAGTAGTATTAGAGTTCCCTCATGGTTTTTGCTTGCAGGGATTTGACCCCAAAAATCTATTATAATGCAGTATTATTCACAGCAGAAAAATAAACACAAAAAACATCAACAGGAAAAATATCTTCATCTGTTGGGAACTTCTAAAATCTATCCACACTTCCCAAGGTGGAAAAAACACAATTTTATTTTCTCCTGTCAAACCTATTCTAGATTTCAGTGCCATTGTGGTGTTAAGGGGGTTTATTAGCTACTATAGAGGTGAAAGCAATTTATTCCATATATTTGTTATGACTGCACTTTAAATGAAACTGCCCCCTAAGACTGCAAAAGAAGTAGCTATGTTCCTACATGAAGGAATATTTTTAATCAAATACAAATTTGCATTTTTTCCTGTGAAGTTGAGAGCTCTCGCCAATTATTTACCATGTTATTGTCAATAAGGAAAGGAACAAAACTGGATAGGAAACTTGGATTTCTCATGAATTAATGAATATGATATCACAGAATTTTTCACAGCATCCCCTGTGTTGGAAGGATCCTCAAGCCCAGCTCTTAAGTGAGTGGCCCATATAAGGATTGAGCCTGTGACCTTGGTGTTAGCAGAATCTTGCTCTAAAAGGTTTCTGGGAACAATACAACTATTTTCAATGTAATGGACTTGAAAACCCATACCTTCTAAAAGTACTTTATTCCATTTTCTCCCTGTCAGCTTTGAAATTCAACATAACACACAGAGCTTCCTGGTACGTTTGTTTTCCTCTAGCAAGGATAAGAGTTCTTTGTAAGAAGACTACCAAATATTTGTATGTACACACACACACACACACATATGTATGTGTGTATAATCCCTATATATGTGTGTATAATCTTTAATTGAATTCATCTAATGGGCTGTCATGTGGTAACCCTCATGGTTCAACCCATGCTCTTTGGCCCCCTTCTTTTCTTACAGGAATACTGTATTATGTATTAATGATTCCTGCATGGCAAAACTTAATCCATTGAATCAATTATGTTTTCCATTGACAACGTGGAATCAAGATAAACTTTAAAAAAGACAGATCTAACACACGAAGCGTTCATGACATAGAAAGACACAATCTCGGAATACAGGGGCACAAAATACGTATTTTATACTAATTACAAAGTTTAAATTACATGCTAAAAAACTGACAAAAAACAGAGAAATTAAAAAAAGTTGATGAAGGACATATCTAAAAATATAAGTTTCAGACTGAAATCTATTCTATGCACTAACCAGAAAGCTTGCCAGGAAATATACTTGTAAAATCAGTGTGAACAATTTGTCTGTATTAGATGTGTTAGGAATCACAGTTTGTGACAAGAGTGGAAAACAGTGTCAGATATATTTCATACACAAGACCTATTTAGATAAATACAGCAGTTTTATGTTTTACACTTAGTACTTCAGTGAACAAGTTAAAAGTAACTTGTACAATTGAAACTGCAGCACTGCTTTCCTAATTGAGTCCAATGATCTCCTGACATTTTGACCTAACACCAAAGTACCATCATCTAAGAGTACAACTCACATAGCCTCTCGGCCAATCCTCCTAAAGACCATTTTTTGTAACTAAATAATTAAAAAATGTAATACTTATCTAGATTAAATAGAAGATTTTGTCATTACTGCTAAATCCTTGTTAAATCTGGTGGACCACTTGCAATCTACTGATGCAAGTCCCAGGCACTGCCAATCACAGATTGCTTCTATCATTTAAAAAGCAGCTATAAAATTCTTGTGGCCTCTCATAACAATTGCCAAAGTTTTAAAATGCTGGACGTGATTAGCTCGGAGGAATGTTTGCTTCAAAACACAAAGGCAATCTCAGACAAGACTTTGCAAGGATTTTAAAAATATTTTTTTAAATAACAGAACCAGTTGGTGTTTAATAGCATATACATATGAAAGACAAAATCTGGATGCTGCTCAGATTATTTATATCAGAGTTCTGTTTGTTCTCCACTACCCAAATGCATCTTGCAAATCCCTGTCCCTTTTGAATGCCCCATAGAAGGATCATTAACAAGCGGGCTTACTCAGGGCGTTAACAGGAAGAAAAAGCACAACACCCCGCAAAAGAAACCCTCAGATCTTGTGCTTGCCATTTGATACGAGCAATCCTACAAACCTCCACAGTGCTGTTGACATGTCTTTGGCAGGGATCAGCACCACCATGGCACCTCAGAACCAGGGCATGATTGCATCTCTAGCACTGCTCCCCCCTGCTCCCCACCTGCACGTCTCTCCTGCCTGCTCATCTTTTTAAGACCAGCATCAGTTTACATACTGAGCTGCTCTCTCTTCACATACTTACAAGTCAGACTACATAAATCATTCCAGCAAAGAGGTAACAGACTTATCACTTTTGGTAAGGATGACTTCCTCCTGGCACACAACACACTCGAGCTGCCCACAGTTTTCCTAACATGCTGCGAAGGTGAGAGGAAAATCCCAAAACAACCCAAACAAACAAAACCCCAAAGCACCCCCCACCCCCAACCCTGAACAAACACCCAAAAACCAGTCCCGTAAAAGCAAACTTTATTAATACTCAGTCTTCTCATGTTTTAAACGTTTCATCAAAATACAATTATATTTTTAAAAGAGAAAACGTCAAAAAGAAAAAGACGGAAAAGACCAACCTAATTTTGTAAACGGGATTAAATTTCTCAGATCAACAAGTCGGAATGAAGATTGCGAAACATCTGATGAAACAAAACTAGAAAGAACTAGATTACCAAAACCAGACATTATTCTAAAATTTGAAATAATCTTCCAGTGTTTACTAAGGATAACCTTTCATTACAGAAATGTGAAGTCAACAGAAGAAATATAAAGCAAATACCACACCTTAATGAAGAACCAAACAGAAGACAAAACCAATTTTATCAGGCTCTAAATTTCAGATTAAGTTTACATTTTCAATGCCTTCACACATATTATGGAGTGCACTTTTAGAGACATACAAGAAAGAATGATATGGGTTAAATACTATAAAATACTGCTAATTTCCTTGGTTGCCCCTGAACTAATGTTAATAATCAGTTTTTGTTAGCAGTTTTGCATTCCTTTATGTGCTTTTAATATTTCCTGTAAGTTTCCTGCTACTGCTTTAACATTCAGTCACACACTCCTTTTTTGATAATGGACAAGTTTCTATTTAATTAAAGAGATTGAAGGTATTATATAAAACTGCTGCAAAGAAACAATATTCTTTATGGTGTTTTTTATATTTCTTTATATTGCATAAAAGAAACAACCTGGTGTATTTGTGCATTTTCAATATGAAATATTGGATAAATAAAAATTAATAACAAACTAGCTTTAAAACAGCTAACTAGAAAATGGCTTTTTAATAAGTAACAATGATTTTATAGCAAGAGAATTTTATAGCTTTGCTACAGTTAGATTTGAAATATTTAAAAGGGAAGTTATAAATTTTGAAAGGATAAGATTTGGCATTAGCTAAATCTTGTATCTGACAAGTGCTCCTGATAAGATGAAGAGACATGCCCATATTTCTTTCCAGCAGAAAAAGTTTGGTTCAGAGTGTCCCTCTTCAAGTAACAAGACAAACTTTGGTAACTCTTGGTCATATTCTACTCAAAGTAGTAAATTATGCTTTGAGATAGTTGCACAGAATTTGATAGTATATAAATCTGGTAAAAAAAAAAATACATCAAAAGTCTACATAATGCTTAAAAAGTCGTTAAAGTATAACTCGTTTAAAAATAATACAAACACAGTTACTTTTCATAGTTGCTTCCACAAGAGAAAATACCTGTAAAGTCTCAGACTGGGCAGAGTTTGACTCCAGACATTAAGGAGTTTTTTTACCTAGGATTCTTTTGAGTGCTTCCTTAGCCCTTAATTCCGTATTTGTCAGATTTTAGCCTTTTTTTCCCCTCTATATTATGAGACCTTTCTTTACCAGGTACAGTTGTGCTATATCAACTAATTCAACCTTTTTCTGCCTAAAGCTAAGGACTCTGATATATAATTCTAATGCTTGGGATCCTACCCTTTCCCATGATAAAATGTCTCTTTTCAGTTAGTAACTATGAAATATTAAAGAACATAGGACAAACTTAATGTTGTTTTGAACAAGATAAATGGTGGACTACCAGATGACTTTTTTATTGGCAAAATATTGGTTCAGATGAAGCTTAAGAAAGAAGGATAAAATATTAAGTTTTCATAAGAAATTGTTAGGAAAAAACCTTCCCTCTGAAAAACGAAGGTTTGACAAAAATATATTACATTTGTATTATTCTGCATAACTATCAACTGTGATATGAATTTTTGTGTTAGTGCTATTTCTGCAATCTCTACAAAAAACACCTTTATCCAGAATAAATGTTAGTAGAAGTTACACTGGAGCATCCCTTGAGATAGGAGAAAATACCTTCTTTAAAAGTAATCTTAGGAATGAGGATTAAAAAGATAACTTAAAGCTTCATTTCTTTTATCTTATCACATCTTGGCTCCCTCATAGGAAAGGACGTGATAACTACTGTTGGAAAGAAAAACACACTGCACACTTCTTCAAGGCTGCATCCTTTTAGATCAGTTGATGGAGATCCAGAAAGGAGGAAGCACATTTTCTTCTTTTTAACCACCATGCTTCCCTCAGTAAAAATGTTCGTAAGTCTACAGGATTAGAATGTAAAAAACTCTACAGAATCCTACAGGCACTGACTGTTGGTAAGATGTATGCACAGAACATATAAGAGATCAGAAGGTGAGGCTGAAACTGGAGAATTGAAGACCAAGAATGTTTTTTGACTGCTGCTCAAAGAACGTGTGAAAAATTACATGGTATGTGCCAACAGGGGGCTGTGACCCAGACATGCATGATTCTAGCTGTATGTCAGAGAAGGTCATCCTGGGATACATGTAAAACACAAAGTGCAGAGTAACGTTCACTTTATTGAATTTACTTCCAAGTTTGGCAATTATATCTAAAGAACAAGTTGATAATATTCTTACAAATCTCATTTCAGTACAGCCACATTATGTTCTGGATTAAAGTAGTTATACATCATAACATATTCTCAGTTGTTTTTTCTGTCAACAATTTTGTCACTGTCATACGCCTGGAAGTGTATTTGGGGTTGTACCCTGTTAGCCTCTTCACACTGAGCAGCAGATCAGTATAATGTAATTATCTGTAAAGTGTTGATTAGTATGTGCTAGGGTTCCATGCACTAATGAATTATGCGATCTGCTCAATTTTTAAGATAGTTCTATCTATTCTTTCTGCTCTGGGAACTATTGTAAAACATTAATAAACACCATTTCTGATATCTTGTCAAAAAGATACTGTACTGTATTTAATTTTCTTTGAAAATTATATTAATTCATATGAAAGAAAAACTGAATTTTGCATAACGTCTGACATAATCTAGTTAGCATTTCAGTACAGAACCTGAATTACTGTAAAGGCAAAATATAACAGCATAGACATGAATCCCAGAAGATACAATTTGGCAGGTTTTAACTAACTCCAAATTTTAATTTTTTTTCCCCAAAGAAAAATTACAGAAAAGTAAGTCTTGACTACATTTGAGGAAAAATATCTAGGAAATTTAAATTCACTTAAAGCTGTAGATACGTATTGTTGGGCCCCTGTGGAAAAGTTAAACGTGAACCAGTAATGTGCCTTTGCCTAAAAGAAGGTAAATGAGATCCTTGGCTGCATGAGGCAAGTACTGCCAAGAGGTCAAGGGAAGTGAGCCCTCCTCTCTACCCAGAACCACTTCTCAGATGCTGGGTCCAGTTCTGGGCTCCTGACCACAAGAAAGATGTGGACCTACTGGCATAGTCGAGCAAAGGGCCACTGAGATGATTAAGGGATTTTCACAGACTTCCAAAGACACTTAAGGAAAGGTGAGGGAGTTGGTGCTTCAGCCTGAAAAAGAAGGCTCAGTGACATCACATCAGTGTGTATAAATACCAGAAGAGATGGTGTAAAGAGAAACGAGCCAAGCTCTTTTCAGTGGTGCTCAGTGACAGGACCAGAGGCAACAGGGACAGACTGAGAGTCCCTCTGAATATAAGGGAAGATTTTATCATTCTGAGTACTGGAACACATCCCTCAGCAAAAGGATTGTGGAGTCTCCACCACTGGATATACTCAAAAGCCATCAGGACACAGCCCGGAGCAACCTGCCTGAGATGGCCCTGCCTGAGCAGAGGAGTAGAACCAGATGATCTCCATTCTGTGATTCTGTAATACTACCTTTACAAATGAAAACAATGAGTTTGTTCATCTGAGAACTGACAAGCTTATTAATTATTAGTGGGTTGTAAAATCTGTCAAGAGAAACCTTATCTACCACAGAAGTTAGGATTTAATTATTAGCAGAGACTGACAATTATTTTAGGGCGAGAAATATTTTGCCATATACTGCAAAGAAAAAAAAAATATAGTTTATTAATAGTATCTATTTTTTCCTTTATGTAGCTACTGTTCCAGCATATCACAAGAAGAATCTGTATAACTTAATAAGCTAGTTGGCCTAATAACAAATTTATACTAGCAATTTATTTGACAAGTCTGTAGTTGACATTAAGCAAATGAAAGTAACAAAAAGCAACTAGGAATAGTAACATAACAACAAACAGTAAAAGAACGCCACAGCAAAATTCTTACAGCTTCAAAGATTTGTCTAGAGCTCATACAGATGACTGAAGATTGTTTTCATAAACACTTAATTTAAAAGCTTCTCTAAGTAGTAGAAGGGTTCTGATTCTGAAAAGAATTGATTTCTTAACTTGAAGCATAGGAATAATCCTTCTAAAATCTAAGTAACCAAACTAGGAATACAGATATATGCATACATAAATATATCAGGCATATGGACAACCAGTCACATTTTTTTTTCATGACCCAGGCCTATATTTTTCACTAAAATCTACTAAAATCTGTCAACTTAGCTTATACAGTTCACTTCTTTTTGCACCTTCTAGTACTACTATTCTTCCCACAACTGCACCTGACACTTGAAGAATGGTCAGTGCAAATAGAAACAGTGTTTTCTTTGAGGCTAAAATGTATTTACTCTAAAGCACCTATTTGAAACCCTGCCTCAAATTATAAATTCTATCCTTCAAGTATTACACACCATTACAATTTATGTACACAAAACCTCACGTAGTCGCTTTATAATAGGTGAGAGGTTTTAAAAGTAATTTTAATATTTTTCATTTTATCATGAGAAGTAGAGTCAGTGTGTATATACATGATTTAAAATTTGTTAAGAAACTCATTTTTTTTCGTAAGTTTTCAGAATGAAATCTTTTGTGGCTGGGTTTGCTTCTTAAAAAAACAGACAAACAAAACAAAAAATCACCCCACCAACAAAAATAACCAACAAGCCAGAACGATGCTTGTCTGATCAGCAGGATTTTCCCATTTCATACTGCTTTAAGTTTGAAATACACGTATTTTTCTTAAAAAACATAACCAACAACCTCCACCATCACCCCAAACAAAAAAACACTTTTACAGAGATATAATATGCAAACAGATTGAGAAACAAATGAAGGATGTGCAATACAGCAAGGAAAATATAACCAAATTAAATTCTTCTGTCTGTAAAATAACATATTTTTTCTAAATATTAAGGACTATACCAAGAATCCTAAATTATATCAAAGGCAAAAATATCAAAGACAAACACACACAGTGCTTATTTTTCCTGTCTTCTTTCAGGCATATGATTATTTACCACCCAACAGGTAATTATCCACTTTTCCTTTATTCTAAGCATCTATTCACTCCTCTCGAGTATGTGATTTGCATAAAGATGATCTCCTGGGAGTTTTGGCTCTATCTTAAAAATCACGATCAATTTCTGTGTAATCCAGCTGGATATGAAGCAAGATATGGCACATAGACGAATGGAAATGCAAGAAGCACCAAAGCGTGAAAGAAAGTCACCTTGAAGGGATGATACTGCAGCATATTTTGCCTAAGGTTTCACAGATACATTACAGATGCATGTTCAAAATATAAACTGCCTAAGCATGAACTATATGAACAATCACCTAACAGAGTAGCTAAACATTACTAGAATGTACACCCTAGCAAGGTTAACGTGTAAGTAAGTTATGCCTTACTGATAATTTGGGGCTTTTTTCCTCTAATTAAGTTGACAAATAAACTCCTGCAGATAGCTAAGATAAATCTGGATAAAAATTGTTTTTCACAGCAAAGGGCATCTGTATCTAATTTGCCATACAAAGGCTTTAGCATGTTGACTAGCTTCCTGAACCAAGAAAACAAAAAAACTACAAGGTTATCACTTTTGATTAATAGTTTTAAACCTCACGATGATGTTGTTCTGGAATGTAAATTTCTCCTATTTTGATTATAAATGTTACCTCAGAATTTCACTTAGTCTCTTCTGCCCCCTTCTGACCCAAAGCCTGGTAGGTCAGCCCCTTCTGCAAATACCACTAGGTGATTTGTTTAAAAAATATTTCCCAGAAAAAATTCAGTACAGAACTCCCCACATAAAACACCTAACATCAGATTTTGATTTCATGTAAAAATAAAAACTCCAAGGAACTGTGTTCTACTTACTCCCAGCTGCAAAATGCCTCTATACTCTTATGAGTATATACACATTTCAGAACCTTATTCAGTTCTCAGGGAACTAAAATTGAGTATTTAAAAGAATCCATTCACCACCAACAGGGAGGAAGAAGGGGTCGAAATCTTAATGTAAGTCTTTTTACTGACCTAATGATGACCTAAAGATAACCCATACCTAATGATGAAAGAGGCACAAACCCCCCCATATCTGAAGAAAAACCCGTATCTTTCTAATGATTAACCATGGCAAAATTTGTCTTAATACAAATTCAATGGCTTGGACAGATTTTAGTCTTCATTATGAGGGCACATTTAAAATAGAGACAGATACAACTGCACTGAATTAAAAAAAAAAGCGAAGCTGAAATACTTCAGGATTTTTTCATATATTATCCTTCATCATGTGAATGTTTAATGAGGAACATATTACAAATACCATGAGGTTATTCAATTGCTTCATAAATAAGATAACTGTAGGATGGTATATAAAATTGTGCCAAAAATCTTACTGTTTAGCAAAATGAATTATTTGCTCTCAACAGAAGCTAGAAATCATTAAGAAAATTTTACGAATACTAGAAGTCACTTACTTAGCTCAATATAATTCTAATACTTCTGAGACCTAACCTAGAAATCAGAAACCTATTTTTTTCAAAGATATATTGATTCTAAACCTCAACAAAACAGGCACTATATAAGATAGATGTATGGGTAAATAAGCATTTTATTTTACAAATGCATAAAGTATTAGAAAAGGTAGTTAGCCAAGATCTGAAAGCAGTGTTTGTACTTTTCATCACCAGACAGATCACCACAAATTAAATTATAGCTTTAGTAAAACTATTTTTTTCCCAGGTGAACATAAATATGTATCCCGCTGCATATATGTCATGTAAGAATGTGATTTATTTTAGAATTTGAAAATACAAGAGCTTTAATGGTAGTTATTATCTTACTGTAAGATACGGAGGAAGAAAGTAGTCTATTGTCTCAGACATGTGCCACATGCCCACAGTTTTTCCATTTGTAATTTTATTCCAGAAGAATGTGGACTTCCCAGGTAAGGTATACATAGGCTTAAAAAAAAAAAAAAANTGAAACTTGAGCGCAGGAAAGTTAACTATTCAACACAGCCCTGTACCTAAACATGCAGACCTTTTGTTCTCTCCTTCCTTCAGAAAGGCTCAGCTCGCCAAGACAATTTATGTGAAATGTATTCAAGAATATTACACTAAGAATGCCACAAAACCAAAAAATGAGCATGTTGTAACTACAGCTTTCTTAAGCATTGAACATCAACCCAAATGAGAAATAATACACTGCTAGCAATTTAGCCAGAGGTATTAGCAGAATAAAGGAACAGAATTTGAAAGATTACTGTTGAATGAGATAAAATATGAAATTTAAAAGGCCTTTAAATAATGAGTTTCTTGCTGTTAAAATTTGCTACAGCTAGATAGCAAAACAATTATTTTGTGACAGATTGTGGGGAAAATGGCAACTTTATTTAAAGGGTAGACAAATTTAATACAGTTATTTCTTTCTTTATTTCCTCCTTTGTATTGTCACGCTTTCTGTGTGAGTGGCTGTCAGGGACTTCTATGGACAATAACAATACAGTAACAAAGGACTACAAAACATGGTGTTTCTATAAGTGAACTACCAGTGGCCATGCACAATGCTTCTGCTTCTTTTATAAAATTCCTGTTAAGAGTTGGTCACGAAATAACATTTTTCCTTTTGAAAAGGAACAGAAATCACCAGTGATTCTGCTCCTCCTGTAAGCGGCTGTTTTAGGGTGCATCAGCCTCTTTCCTTTAACTCTGCAACCGTAGCTAGAGATAACTGAATTCTCAGAAATGCCAACCAACATTTTAAGAAATCCTCATCCAACTGAAAAAAAATGTTAGGTAAAGACAGTGGGATGGATTTAATAACACTGAGTGGTCAATAATAACCCATTCAATTTCCTGGAATTAAACTCATTAGTTGCCCAAATATCTTGCAACAGTAGTCTGTGTAAGTTTTCTTTCCTGTTGAAACCGCACACATTTCTAGCATGTTTGCTGCATCACATGAAAGGTTTGCCGTGTTTTTGAAGTAGAATAGCAATTAATATTTTTTGGTGCACTCTGTTTTTGATTCAACTGGAAACCTCGGAAGGGGTTCCTGTGAGAATGAGTTATGTTCCTCTCTTATAGGTGTTTTTCACAAAAAAGAACATGAAGATACACTACAGCTGTCACTCCTAAACACAATTTAAAAAGCATTTTTATGGAAGAAATTAGGAGTTCTAAAGGGGAAAAGCAGAAGAGCAACCCTAGCTGCGCAAACAGCACAGAAGGAACTGTGTCACAGTGAAGTGCCAAAATGGACTAAGTTGTGTTCAGCCGTGTAGCTCAAGAGGCTTTCACCAGACCCTGGAACCTGAGCTTGCATTAACCCCAAAGCTCTTCCTATCCCTTTCTTATGATTGAAAACTCTCAGCTGCACACAACCAACCACCCATTAGAGAATGGAGAACTAGTTAGCAACTAAACTATGCATAAACTCCTCCCAAACTTAAGGGCCCACCTTTTTTTGTATTTACTTCCTGGAAATACACCTACAGTAAAACTAGAAACACTTGAAGTCATTCTACATAATTGCTGAGTTGATCATCCAAAACAGTATGTGATCTTGCAGATGCACGATGTATGAATGGCAGAAATGACAAATAGATAATTAGCAACAAAGAATTATATAAATACAAAGATTTCTGTACTTCAGGGGAGCAACATCAGTACAAAAAGAATGAGCCAGTTAGGAATCTTGAGCAAAACAAGATGTGCAAGGTCTGAGGTGCTTTCAGAAGTTACACATTGGTTCCCAGAATGATTTTAAGTACCTTGAAACTATATGAATTCTGGAAAACTGGTCCAGCTCATGGCTGGAACTGCTCTGGAAGAACAAGACCGGATTTAGTAGATGTAGTAAAGGAAACCCTACTTTGTTGTACTTCCGCAAGTACCAGAAACATCTCATCAAATTGCAAAGTGACAAATTGTAGATTACTCAAGGAGACAGTGGACTGTTCATTAGTATTTTAAAACAAGTTCTAAACATATTGATTTAGAACAATTTCTAGTTTTATCTTTGCATATTTTAGTTGCTAAAAATAATAATCCTTATGCAGTAAAAGTTGAAGTTCTGGGTTTTCTTCATAGACAATTTTCAATTACTTTTGATCAACTGTGAGACAGCATTTGTCTAGAAGCCCCCTAATAAATGCAATTAAATTAAGTATCTTTTACTGTGTTTGGCTAAATGTGGTAACTACTTTTGGAGGTGGTGATGAAGGTTTGGCAGTTTTTTGTTTCTTTATTCTGAAAGTGAATGATACATTTAAGGAACATAACCACAGACACAAACACTTAATCATTTTTACGAGGAAGATTCAGGGATCTGAAGGACACAAGAGTGTATTTTTTTATCTAAACTACTACTTAGAAACTTTTCTTTGCAATATAATTTTATAAAAATTGAAAAAATAAGGATTAGAAAACAATGTGAAATACAGTTGCAAGGTTTACATCCAGATCACTCAGCAGACAGTGCCTCTAAGGGAAAACTGCCGCTGCAGTGCAGTAATGTCCAATCTCCAAAAACCTAGCCACACTACACTGAAGAATTTTTTGGACACTGATACCTGCAAGACACATTGGAGCTAATACCTGTATCTTGAGCCTTTATGGTCAAGAGGATGCTGCCATAAAACAGATCAGTGAATTGCTTTAATCAAATTCTGTTAAGGCCATTGCATCAAAAAATAACATTAAATACAAGTTCAAAATTTAAAAAAGGAAAGAACTATGTAGTTAGCACCTTCCTTTACCTCCAATGAAATACACCAGATTAAAAGAAAGCATGCACTTTTGCAGTTCATTTGTTTCTATTTTTTGAGACTACATGTAAGAATTTTGCTTAGACCTTTAAAGAACTTTGAGCTACAGCTCTTTTACATGAACAATCCTTTAAAAAAATGAGGATTCCACTTCTTACCTATTACTCCATATTTTGAATGGGTCATACATTTCACACTTTTTGGTTTAACTCTCCATTTGTAAGTGGCTTTATTTGTGAGTTCTAGAAGGTCCTACTTCCACATTTTGTGGGTTCAACCATTTTTCTTTCCCACCTTTCACTTATGTTTTTTTATACTATCTAGGACTAAACACTTTTCCTGTATATAGTTTTACACTAAGTACCAGGCTATTTTACAGAATTCTCTCTAAAATTTAATGAGCAATTCAAGTAAATCAGATGGGCAGAATGACTAAATTTCTCCTTGTTGCACTGTAATAAATGAGCTTAGAAATACTTATGTTTTGCAAACACAGTCAATGGGTCAATAAGCTTATATAAGTACTGTTTGTAAATAAATACAAAAAAAATCCTCCATTTTTGGATCAGAAACTTTATGGCATAATACTAAGAGATCCTTAATAAAAAAACTCACATTATCAGTATCAGTACAAGCATTGGAGAACACATCATAGCTCTAGCACCCCATTTAGATGGTTTACCATGACTTCCCATATAGTCAACAGCTACAAGATACACTTCCTCCAAAGAAAGATGTATGGAGTTGCTCCCAAATTGGTCTTTGTAATAGTCTCATTCTGTCCAGAACTGCAATCCCTTGAAGCAATCAGACACTCTAAATACACTGACTTTTGTTTAGGATGTGTAGCTCTTGGGTAAGATTAAAAGGAGGAGGAAATCTGTTTCATAACCAGGAGCTATAGGTATGCATCTCCCATAGGGATTTTTTACCCAGCGTTGAATGAGTTTTAGGAGATACACGCCTAACAACTATTATGCTTCTTCAAGCATCCCAAATCCAAATTTTGAAACAGGTATTTAAAGAAAAACAATAGAGCAGCTGAGGATATTTACAGAAAACTCCTTCCAAGTGTCCACATTGAGTGAAAAAACGCCTTGAAGGAAAAAAAAAAAAAAAAGAGAAGTAACAAGTAGAGCATAGAACAATCAGATGGCACTGGTGCCATGAAGTGAATAATGAAGACTGGGAGAGTAGCTCTAAGCAGAAGCCAGCTGATGAGCCAGAGATGTAAACTGAGAAACAGCTGGCTGGAAAAACAAAGCATTGCAAAGGGCTACATGCAGGGCAAAAATCGTGTTTACCATACCCATCAGAAACGGAAATGGCAATGTTTGGGAGGACGGATTGTCATGAGTGATTTAACTACATTGCTAGGAAGGACACATTCAGAAAAAGTCTTTGGGAATAGGATACATTTTAGATGGAGGAACTCAGAGCAATCATAATTATTTGGCAGAGGAACGGGCTAGACAGAAATACTGTAAGTAGTAACTGAGGAGAAATTATGAAAACAACCTCTGCAAGTTATGCCTGCCAATTTCTCAACATTAGTCACCTATAAATACTGAGAAATAATTATACATTGATTGAAATCTTTTACTGGTCATCTCAAATTCAATTTCAATTTTCCTTGTTAGGTAACAAAAATAAACTATACTTTTGAAAAGGCTTTTCAAGTTCTTGGACAATTCAATTCATAATGGACAATTCAAAAGGATTTTGACAAATATCAAAACACTGACCGAAGTAGTCAAGAACTCTTGCATTAGAAGGAAGACACCAAAGTAACTTCAGCTTCTGGAAGTTGAAGCTAAATAAAAAGGGGACTAAAGCTACACTCTATAATGAAAATTTCTCATCTTCCTAACCTTTCTCATTACCATTCTTGAATTACTTGGAGGTCACTTTAAATCTGTACTGGCTAACTTCCCAAATGACCTTCTCCCACAGAAGTCTTAAACTTACCGAAGCATCACATATTGTAATTTATTGGTCTTTATTAAATGCTATTTATAGCAGAAGAGTGGTTCTTGCTTTCTGTGGTTATTTCAAACAATGACTTTGTTGTTAGTTGTGGGGTTTTTGTTTGTTTTTTAAATAAAATCACTCTCTTAATGCTCATTATTAAGCATGTACTATGACCAGTTTTGGATTCTCCAGTACAAGGCAGACTTAATGGAGGAAGTCCAACAAAAACCTACCAAGACAGTCAAGAGCAAAGAAGCCGAGAGAAGGAAAGTTGCTCAAACTTAAAAGGAAATGCAAGGGGAAAGCCTGTTGAGGTTTACAACTATGTAGTGAAGATTAAGTGAAGCACCTCGCAGAAGTGCACAGCAGAAGTGTGAGAGGCAATGGACACATGTTAGAACATGGGAATTTTCAACTTAATAAAGGAAGAGTTTATTTACACGGGGGGGGGGGGGGCAGTTACACACAGAACAGGAGCTAAAAGGTAACTGTGCAACATCCATCCTTGGAGACATTAAAAAATCCAATTGTGCAAAGCCTTGCACTGTCGCTGTTCTCACCGCAGCCGAGTAAAGAAACGACACAAGGTCCAGGCTCAGGGATAAAAGAAAGGCACTTTAATGAATTCTCAGAAGACTTTGATACATTAGTTCGCAAAGTGTATTAAGTGGCATAAGGTAATTGGTTTTGCCATCCAGCCCGTAAAGGGATTAGTCAAGTTCTAAGACACTCATTTCTGAATGTTTTCTAGTTAGAACCATAACAATTCTGCCAAACAACCCGCAGGTGCAAGAAGTTTACAATACTGTAATCTTGTTTAAAGTAATCTGCATGGGAAAGACAGAATTCTCACGAACTACTGCAAAGAGCTGAAGAAATTATCTGCTGAGGCTTTTTCAGTATCCATATTGCACAACTTGACCCAACTGGCCCTACTATGACTATGAGGTTACACTACACAGCGCCTGTGTGAGTTGACACAGGCAAGCAGCCAGAACAAGAACAAACCACAGCTGAAATGCCAAGAGTAAATTTATTTCATTACCTCACTAACCAGAGGATCCCAAAACAACACCCAGGCAGAGACACACAAGCAGGAGCAGAGGCACTGTCAGGCTCAGTCCACCCCAGCACACGGCGGGGCTGCTGTCTGCACTCCTTTATTAAGGGCCCACACACACCTGGTTTATCACCATGCTGTGATCTCCCTGTGCTTTTCATGAACTCTGAGCTTTCATCTCTCTCCCAAGACACGAAGCTCAAGCATGTCCATGAGAGTGCCTCCAAGTCTCTGTAAGAACCTATGATACCTCTAGATAGAGATTCTACTTCTCAAAACACAGAGGATAAACAACAGTAGGCATAATATATGGGGTTTCCTTCACTGTTATTCTCCAGGCCTCAGAATTCCCAGCTGCAAGGTCACTTTAGACACTACCACCCTCCTGCTTTTAACCCTTTCTTCAAAACAACCACCACAGGTCCCTTTCAACCTCTATAATTTTATGATTATAAGGTTCTAGTTGGGCTCACTGAAAATGCTGCCATGCATGTATCTGGGTTTATTGAAAATATTGCTATCCAATGGAAGAATGCAAGTTGTAAGCCTTATATAAGGAGATTTTAAAGAAAGCAGTAATAAGAATTTTAAAATATGTTAAAATTCTAAATATGAATCATCTCAGTGAAGGTTTTGCTATTGTTTATGTTCCATTTTTTTAAAGGCTGAGACGCCGTCTTCAATTTTTTTCAAAACCTTAAAAACTATTGAGCACAAAGCTGGTAAGGTTGGCAGAGCATGAAAAAGAAATGCACATTTTCTGTCTTTCTAGGAAAAGGTTCATCTATCCAAGTAAACAGCAGAATAATTTTCAATGAAATCACTGGTAACCCAAAGCCTTCTCAATATATGTTAAGAAGGAAAGTATTTGAGTTATTTTTTATTTCATTAAGTCTTCTCTTTAATTTATGTAGCAGTAAAGATAAGGAAACTTGTATTTACCAGATTAAATAGTCTGACTTTAGAAGCTGATTCAAATTGAGTTTAAAGCTTTTTATATCTTCGTTTACTATTCATACATCAAGGCAAGAGTTCAGCAAGCAATCAACATATAAAATATGAAGGGAAAGTACTAGAAGTAAATCATTTAAAGACTACTTAAGACAGCAAAAGCACCTTAGGAAGAAACTGGGAGTACCTCTGAAAATCTCAAAAATTACTTCTTAAAAGCTAGAAAATTACCATATGATAAGGTCAAGAGTGATAAAGTAGATAACACGTGTTTCATGAGAAGTGTGGTTGATGTGCAGCTGGGTTTTTAACAATTCTTTAAAGTATAAGATATGGGGTAATAATTGGTATATTTAGTTTCCTTCAAAATATGACATAGTAATTGATATAATAGTTGAGCACTGATACACAATCCTTCAAGTATTTACTAGAATGAATCCCTGAGTTAAAAAAAAATCTTGCATATAACAATTTCTTTTGTTGAAGAACTATAAATTAGCAAGCTTTTTTTAGAGTCTGCATTATTTTATTTTAATTATAGATGTCTAATACTTCTTCATCTTTACTTGATAACTCCCTCATCTTCACATCTCTTCAAAAAAATGTTTTGCTTGCTACACAGACATTTATCTCAGACTGTCCACAGCACCCCCAACCGTCCGGGAAAACAAAACTGAAAAATATTTGGAAAAAAACTTATTTCTGTATTATTTGTGTCTCCAATAGTTTGCAACACGCATCTATTCACAAATAACACAGAGGATTTCTTAGCAAAACAAGTCACATAAAGTGTCAGGCTGTGACCGTCTGTAGGTCTTCAACACCATTTTGGACAGCTGCTGACCTTTGATAAAAGTCTGGGAAAACTCCAAAGGAAATTTATATCAGAAGAAATGAAAACAGGAGAAAAAATTTAGTTATTACTGAAAATTATTAATTTTAAATTATGTTTCATCCCAGGGAAGCAGAACACATAATTCTCTTCACCGGGAGAAAAAGAACTACACGTAAGAATGGTTCCTTCGTCAGGTTGCACAAACGCTTGTCTTCATTTTTGGAGAACTATTTTCCTTCTGGAAAGTGTTGGCAGTTGGATGTCTGTTGGCTGACACACTCCAAGAATGAGTATCTGAAACAGCGTGAGTGAGGCTAAAACTGTTGAAATGGTGAAGTACCTAGGACTATTTACTAGGCCAATACTGACATTCAAATTACAGAACACAAAAATCACCTCTTAATTCTAATAAAGCCCACGTATTGTCTTCTATCCTTTAAGACTTCCACCATTTAAAAACAGGAGATAAAAGTAGGCAAGCACGTGCACTGTCAAGCTTGAACTGATTAGTGAGCAAGCCACAGTCTCCACCAGAAACATACCTGCTCATTTGTAAACAATGCACTTCAAGGAAATAAAGCACATAAACAACTATAGAAAAATATAATTAATTTCAGTATAAAGAAAGAAAATTACGTTTTCAGGTATTAATTTATGGCAATCATCAATTACCTAGGACAATAAATCTCACAGCTCCATTTGTAATTTTATCAGAAAAAAACCCCAACCAACCAAACCCTAATGACACAGACATTCTTATTCCTGCCATTAAACCTTAGATACCACTAAATTCTCACCTCTCTGCTCACATTCCCCAAAATCACACTGTTTCCACTGAACAGAATACTCCCATGTAATACCAGAGATCTTAAAAAATACAGAGTGGCAAAAAGATTTTACCTATTTTTCTCTCAATTGAGTAATTTCCATTGACCTCATACAAAGTTTGAAGATAGTGGGACCACAGCTGGGAGTTTCCACTCAAGGTTTACAATGGAACAGCAGTAAAACGGTGTATTTGAAAGGAAAATATTAGTCAGTTGTATAATTAAGTATTGTACCAACAGCATCCCAAATTCCACTGCCTCTACTTATTGATTTCTTGAGATCCCCCTGGCCAAAAAGGGAGAGAAAATAAAGATTTAGAAGAATTTAAGTGCTTCATCCTTTCCTAAATGGAACTGACACTTTCCAGCATGTATCACTCCAAAGCAGCACATAAGGCAGGAGCATTACTTATCAGCAAAATGACTTTAAAAGAATTGCTTGTTTTTTACATGCTGCCTACACCCACAGGAAGACTAGTGACAGAGCACCAAGAAAATTAATTCTGAGATGGCACCGCTACTCTGTGATTTTTACTGTGTAAATCCTTCCTTAGTCTGGGAGGGAATTCCATTGGTGGTTTTGTTGTACAATTTCTGAATGGATTTGTGGAAAGCATCCCAGGAATGAGTTCGCTGTCCCTATTACTTTAACTATTCTGTTCACAAACACATGCACCACTCTCATCTTTCACCCAGGCTGCGTGCATATTGTTTATTGTCATATTTGTCACAAAATATGTCACCAGTGCAGATGTGGCAATTACTATTTTACAAGAATACATTAGTCGTGGGCTGCAAAAGACAAAAGAACAACTTGATAATAAAATAGAAATAAAATTAATTTTGTAACCTAACCTAAAGATGCTCCAAAGAACAAAGCCTCATACAGCAGGGAAAGCAAAACAGATTCTTTCCGAGCATTATTTTTTCATTTCACTTCGTTTGTATGACTTTCTCCCAGCTCCTACAACTGCCTTTCATCGCCACCTGCTGACACATACGAAAACAGCAACACAGTAAGCCAATGTCAGAAATTTATGCCTGCAATTTCGGTGTGCTGTGTGTCCTTCTGTTGTTGAACCATGGAGGAATATTTGTATTTTCCCCCCCCCCCAGGCCAATGTTTAAAAAGTTTAATTTTGAAGAAAAGCATATGAAAGTGGCTGGTATTACTTGTAGCATGGCAGCTCTCTATTTATGAAATGGTGCCTCATCTGCATCACTTGGCTTCTGGACACAGAGTGATGCAGGAGTTGTGAGAAACAGACACAAACTCCGAAGTTGAAAATTAAAGTAAAAAATCTAAGTTCAAATGAAAAATATATGATGACTATTTGAATTAGGGTTGAGATTGAGAATAAAACAAAACCTTTTTCATAACTACAGCTATTGAGATGTTTGAGCACTTAGTAATTCTAAAGAGCATCATAAAAAGTAAGTATTTATTCTGCTGAGTAAGAGCATACATACCAAAATACCTAAGAGTGAATCGAAGGGGAGGACGAGTCACTGTGTTAGAGCATATAATGTACAACAGGGATTGTTCCTTCACAATTGTACATCAAGTTATAATCTCTCAGGGGCTACTTTTTATAAATATTTGTCAGAAACAGGAAAGGAGAAAAATGTGTAAGGTGAATAAAACCCAAAGCCCATTGCCACAGAGCATCTTCACATGATGAAGCTGGGAATTACTCTAATACTTTGAATGCTGCATTTATTCTCAAACCTCAGTCAGATCATCTTCCAATCATTAATCTAAATTTGTCATCATGCCTCTTGTAATTTTATATTTGAAAACAAGGTTGAAATTCAAAATGCATAACTCAGGGCTTTTGCATTTTTTATTTTAAGCATAATATACATTAGTATTGCTTACCTAAATGCACCACTTTATAAACATTTTATATTGAAGGTGTGGGTGTATGTTTGCATGTAGATTTTGATGAGAGTTTTGTTTGCTTTTTCGGTAGTGCAGAATTTGTCAGGCTTTCCTGTGCATATTTCTCCTCAGCCTCCATAGACTTCGCTACTCAGGGTAGTTTAAAACGAAATGGAGCTTTCAGAAAACTCAATCTGCATTACATATACAAACTCCATAATTTTTAAACTACAAAAAAATCCCACTAAATATAATTTATGTCAACACTTAATATCTAATATTTTCCTGATGCTCTAATACTTTGGAGTTCATCAAGTCAGAAGCTGCTATATAATATTTAAAACATTACGGGGAAGCATTTCTTCTACCAATTACCAGCAGTAATAGTATATGGCTTAACATCTGCAACCAATTTCCATCTTTCACCTAGCTCTATATTAGAATAAATAATCATACTGTATTTAAATGGAAAAAATATCTATATATTGCAGAACTTGAAAACAGAATTTTTCAGGTGCTACTGCTCAAAAAATATAGTTATACACTTGCTTTGTTAATTTTCTAAAAATACACAGGTCTTCACCAAATTTGTATTTCAACAACAATTCATGTATTTCTAAAAGATCCAGGATCTTCTTTGTTCCCCTTTGTAAGGTAATTTCAAGTTGAACCATGTCTTATTGAAAAGAATAACATAACATCATTTCTTACAGTTATGTGTCCAAAGAAATATGTGACACATGAGATCACTCTTTGAATAAATATTTACAACACTTTGAAGCAGAATTCCCAAAAGGAAAAGCAATTGCAAAGTCAGCTACAGTAATAAATGAGAAGGCTATTTCACATACTGTACTTATGGTGTGTTTGTGCTCTATCAAGCAAACTGAAACAGCTGAAGAACAACACAAAAATCTAAGTGGTTGCAGACCACATATGTAGGCATTTACTTTATACAGAAAAGGGGTTTGATCTTAAGTGCTCATTACTATGCCTCAAAGGACAGGAAGGTCTAGACATTACTCTTCTGATTTAAGAACTAATTTCAAGGAATGGAGGATTAGCTAGCAACTCTAAGTATTCATCCTAAGTCAATTAAGAAGAGCTTGATTATTTTTTAATCCGAAACTCTCCAAAAAGAAGTTGCAAATTCAAATATAAAAACCAGTTTTCTCAGAGTAACAGTACACACTTTTTTTATCCTCCAAACTGATCAGGGATAAGTTATATTTAACTGGGTAATTTTCTGATTAATATCTTATTTTCTGAGGATTAGACACTAACTTTGTTTGCCAGATCAACTACTTGAACAAATTTGCAGACTTGAAATTAATTGCATTTTTTACTAGGCTTTATTTACCATTTGTCAGCTTGTCACATGCTGTATTGAGTTTACAAGCTGCCATTTTAATTTAGATTCCTTTTATGCATAGAAAATTGACTTAGTGTATACACTGACTTACACTTGTATTAATCTTGCTATGTCATAACCATACAAAAGCAAAAACATGATCACAGCAAGTAACACATACCCATATATTTTCTGTTGTTTTTAAAGCCCTTTAAAAAATTATTGGTCTTGTTTTAAGGGAAAATAAAAGAAAGAAAATCTGAAAGGGGCAGAGAAAGAAAGAGGCATTTTTAAACACAGAACTACACAGGCAACACTAGAAAAACATGGTCTCTTCCTCATCAAGCTTCTGAGATTAAACTTCAGCTAATTAGATATTAAGCCTCAGTATATTTTATGGTAAACACCATTTGATATAGAATACTGATCAAATTAAAAATTAACACCTTCACCCATCAGACACAGTACAGAACATTCAGAATAAAAGAAAAAAATAAGGACAAAGGAAGGGCAAATACAAATGCCTCAACGAGTCAGCAAGACACAAATACACCCCCAACCCCTCATTCTGCACAAAGCTGGACAGTCAGCTGGACGATTTGGGACACATTGGGCCTACTGCCAGAGCAATGCATTTTCCCACAGCGCTATTTTGTAAAGCTTCCCTGCTCCTAGAGTAAGTCATTGTCATGGTTACAGAGAAAGAGGGTGGAGCACTGTCTATTCGATACCATCCCCACCATGGCAGGGGACATGGTCTCGGCAGGAAGAAGCCACAGCTGGAAATAGTTTGCTGTTTTGTCTGCCTGGCTCATGACAGTGTGTGTGGGACCAGGAGTCGGGGCCGTGCTGCCACTCAGCACCAAGAGAGAGCCCCACTCTGCCAACACAGCCCCCTAGAGAGAGGCCGTGCACTGGGACCATGACAGTCGGCATTTTGGCAGCACAACTCCTTGTTTGGATGAATTAGCTTCCACAATTTTGTTATGTCCCTGCTTTCCATTGTTTTTCCTTTCCAGGCTGGGAGGGAGAAAAAGCTAAGCCGCGCAAGTTCTCACGTTGCCAGTTTGTGTCTTTGTTGGCAGCCCCATCAAGAGCTGCCTGGGGGGACCTTCAGTAGTGAATACCCTGTTTGCAGGAAGAAAAATTTCTCTCTCTGTTGTACACTCCTTGTTATTAATTTCAGTGTGGTTATTGCCATTTTCAGTAAATTGTTATTCCAATTTCTAACTTCTCCTAGTGTTTCCTCCATTATCAGAAGGAGATGTTGGAAAAAGAGCAGCTTGAGAGGGTTTGATTTTGCAGCTGGGTTTTAAACCACCACAGTCATACAGACCCAATGGCTTGGAGAGACTGGATACAAGGATTTGTAGGTTGTAGTGTAGTAACAGTCTACTTCTCAACACTAGATAATAACATTAGGCAGGTAACTACATTTCTTACAACACCTACTCTGCAGAGGCTGTACTGCAGTGTGACTGATACATTCAGCAGGAATTTTTACTCAGGCAGCACTGTAGAACCTGATATTATTAACGTCACATTTCCCAAGGTTTTCTCTGTATTCTCTTCCTACAACAGATCTGAAAGCATATTCCTGTTTGTAATTAGTGCAGGCATAGGGCCATGCTGACACAGCTATTCAGTGCAGGGAGACAGTTGATATCTTAGACACTCTGCATGCTGCCTCTACCACTTAACCATACACATGGTCTGTAAAATACTGATTTAAAGTTAACTTGCTTCATATTAATTCTGCTCTCACAGAACATTCTACACCATGCTATTCTATAAAACAGAAGATTATTATTTGGTTGCTACTGGAGCTCAGACTGAAGGGGTGCTGTAAGAAAAGAAAAGATTTTTTCCTTCAGAAGTTCTCACCATGCACAAGATCTAAGATAAAGAGAGAATTCTTCCCAGGATTAAATTAAAGATCTAATTCCAAAGTTATGAAAGGAGGAAGATCTGTTTTCTTTCCATATATTACCCCTAGGAAATAAAAGATGACACAAGTTTAAATAAATTCTACCAAAGGATTTCCTAGGGCACCTGAGACACAAATATAAATTACGGTTACTAATTTGATGCCACATGGCATTGGTAAAGCCTGTTTTCATGGCTACCAAGACGCTGGTTTTGGTCCAGAGACCTGAGAGCTCTGCAGGCCACACAGCACTTTTCAGGCTTCCCTGGGCTATCTGTGACACACACCATCCATTGTGAACAATATTGTGGCACTAGAAACCCCCCACGTGCAGCAATTCCTTTCGGAGTATTAAAACAACTAGCAATATAGGAAAGTACCTACCTACCTCTCATGGCAAATAATGAAGTAATATCAAATTTTCTGCATTAAAAAGCTGAATTTTTGTTCTAGATTCCACAGCATTTTGGAAGATGATTTTTAATTCTCAGTGTATATGCTGCAGCCATGTCTGTAGACTTTCATTTCAGGAACTAACTCATATGATCCTTTAAAATCCCCGTAATACCTCTCCATTTGGTCTGCATGTCTGCTCCTCTCTGTGTAATATAACTTTCTTTTTGCCACCACAGAAGCACTTTTTGTCAATAGTACAGCAATCCAAAAAGTAATATACAACACAGCAATCAAAGTGAGTGCAAATAATTAGAACCACCTCTATGACATAGAAACTAATCTACTTGGTACCATTGAGCATTTCGAGTTCATTCTCATTCAAATATGTTTTTCTGACAGACTAATCTCTTAATCAGACAAATCACCACTGCTGTGAAATACAGCTAGTTGAAAAGAAGCTAATAAATATTTTATGCATTTTTACTGATACTCTATTTGAGCAACTTAAAATAGCATGCAAAACACACGGTTGTTAAAGGTCTGTTATGCTATAACACAGATTTATCTCTGTCCTTAAACAATATTTCAAAAGTGTTGTAAAATCAAAACCAAATCAAACAGCTTCTTAAAAGTGTAGAAAGGAAAGATAGAGAAGATATAAGACTTGTTTGGTTGGATACAAGGGAAAAAAAAAACAAAAACAAAAAGAAACAGGCCATACCAAAGCACTGCTGTGCTGGAGGAACACACACTAATATATGTCAAGCATTTATTTATTGAGGCTACCAGGGAAAAGCTAGTACTTTGGGCTATCCATTCGCTATGTAATCTTTTCACTACATAAGAAAACAAAACATGGGCTTGCATGTATTATCTAACCCACTACCTATACTGTGTACTTATTAAAATCCCTCTGCACCATTTCTTTCTCCACCTACCAGTACCTATAAAAACAAACCCAAATTTTCATTACATCTCCATGAAACAACTAACTTAATGTTGTTTTGATGTAACTCAAGGTTTCACTTGATGATTTCAGCAACAACGAGCTCGTCTTTTTCTTTTCTCCCACTATAACCACATTACTCATGAGCTTTGTGTGTTACGAGGAGTTTCCCACTGGCTACAGAGGACTGACAAATGCAACTTCCTGCACAGGGTGCTGTCATTGTCTTGAGCCAAATAAAAGTCAGGACTGATTGAGATCAATGCAGCTTAAGGACCAGTTTAAGTAAATCAGGTTTTTATTCTCTTCCCTTGTTATAACAAAACAGTTGAATTTCTGTAAAATTTCTTTTTGAAAACAGTTTTGGAGGTATCCATTTCTTCCTAATCTTTACCAGAAAAGGTGGCAAAGAAAGAATATTAGAGGAGTGAAGAGAGGCATGAAAAGAAGGAAAAACAGAAAAAATGTTTAAGAAAACATACTATTAAATACAGCTGCACTTCAGAATTTTATTATACAACTGTTACTACTTTTAAAACCACTGTTTAAATTAGATCCATATTTTTCAACTGAGTGGTGAGTGTCAGGCTAGTATTTTAGGATGATGCTCATTAGATGTTTAAGGTTAGTCCCTCACTAGTAGCAATATTTTATCCATCTATCTTATACAAATAAACCTGGACGGCATATTAAATTTTATCTGTGAATTTTGTTATGATATCCATAAAACTTTAAAGTCCTTCTCCATTAAATGAAGCCTCTAAGGTCTTAGAAATATTCAGAATCTATAGTTCCAAGTAAAAGTCAAGAAATTGGATAAAAATCAAGAAAACTGCTCTACTTGCACTACATGTTTGCCAGGGGGAATGAACAGGGTGTAAAATTTAAGATTATTTTTTTCATTTAATATCATTGATTTGTAGTAAATAATACATACTTCAGTATTTTGTCCTCTCTTTTCCCTTCTAGATTCCACAAGGTACAATGAACCAATATATTAGATTTCTGTCAACTAATACTTTTCCAGGTTAATTTTTAAAAATATGTTCTTGCTTAACTCTATAGTGAAAATATTTTCCTGATTACATTTAACAGCCAAACCTACTTACACTCAGAGAAATAAGAAAGCAGTTCCACAAGTGCTGAGGGTCATTAAAACTGAAGATGTGCATGATTCAGTAAGGAAAGCAAAGATTTTAATTTTTAGCTAATTTTTAGCCGAGACTTAATTTTATATAAAACCTTTTACAAAACTACTACACAAAGTTTCTGCAAAAGCAAACCATTAAATTCTTCTGTTTATATTGTAAATCTTTTTGCCTCAAGAACTTGTACATGAGACACTGAAGGTTTATGTAGAATTGTCTGTCTTGGAATTATGTGAGAACATAAGCAATGCATGGCCACGTGGGAGGATCAGTCTGGCAAAAATCCGATTCCTTGCTAAGCATTCATGAACAAGAAAAACTTGCAAAAGTAATTATTTATCATTATACAAATCCAACCATCACCAAACTTCTTTTGGTGTTTTCCAGAACAATCTGGACAGTGAATTGCATAATGCCAATATAGTAAGACAACGTATGTGTTACCACAAATTGATCTGATATACAGAAAATAAAATTTAGAATTGTTGTAACACTCACTGAATTTAATAATACCTTTGACTAGCTTTCAAAGAAGAGAAGATAGAGGGTTATTTGGATTTTGTTCTTTTGGTTTGCTTTGTTTGGGGTTTTTTATGGTTTAAACAATATGCGGCATATGGGCATCTCTAAAATTTTCATAGGGTTTGGGGGGTTTGTTTTTTAAACATTTGAAAGATCAAGGAGTTGCAAAGTCTAAGTGCTAAGGAATGAGATGGAATTGGCCAATCTAGAAGGAGATTGTCTTGTACAGACATTGCTCTCAAAGTATAATAGAAACATGTTCTTGTCCCAGTATTAGTTCTGCAAAGCAAGTAATTAATCAAAATTATTTGTAATATTTTAAAAACTGAATTGTAGTACATGATTGCTATTGGAGATGTTAAGGCTCTGCATAATTTTTGAGAATTCAAGTACGCATACTGAAGTTTCATTACTTCTTGCTTCAGCACATTTCTGAACAAAAATATTTACAAGTACCACAAGTACCGCAACAAAAACATAGTTGAGAAAAGCAAATCAAGAATTAAGCAATTAAAAAAAAAATATATATATATATACACACAAATTGCAAGCACTAAGCTGACCTGAGCTGTTTACCCGATTCAGTAATTTCTAATATCTTCTGTCAGTTCTAAGCGAAGAACAAAGTTCAAAGAAACTAGCCTTTTCAGGGCCAAATAACAGCTATTTGCACTATACCATCTCCTATGTTAGGATAAACATATTTCAATTCATTCTTACTTCTATGCATGACAGCAATCTCCAGGACAGAAATTTTTTGGGCTTCCTGTTTTTTTATTTGTTGCCACCAATTAGAATGATTAAGTGCTTCTAAATGGATGGATTTGATATCCATGCATGCCACTAACCCTTTTTTTTTCCACTATAGTGTATCAAAAAATATTTTACCCACATTTCAGTTATTTAACTTCTCTGTAAAATACTTCATGTTGCACTCATGTTTACAGATCAGTGTATTTTCTAGACTAATATTTTGAAAAAGGGCAATAATTTTTTCTCCTTTTTTTTTTT
>VWZQ01003630.1:1668204-1709034 GCA_013397015.1 Myiagra hebetior
TTTTTTCAAATTGTTTTAAAAATCATGCATTACATAGAGTGAGTCCCTCTCCTTGATGCACAAAATTTACTGCTCCTGGAAATGCATTATGAAATAAGATTGCCTGTATTTTACAATCTCTGCTCAAATAATTGTTTTATGATGACAACAGGTCAAATAGAAAGGTTCAGCTATTCAGTACAGTCTATCTATTTGGACTATTTATTAGGCCTACTTATACTTATTTTATTTAGTTGGGTTTTTTTTTTCCTACCCATTTAGGAGGACAGAAAAATATCATGATTGAAATTGGGTCTTCTGGGGTTTTTTTAGCATATAGAAATCAGTAAAATACATCTAAATTGTGGAAGCTTTTTCAATTTTTCTGTAATTTCCACATGCTATTAAAAAATATTGGACAAGTACCAGATTAAAGAATTTCCAATTTGAAGTTCCAGACTCTCTAATACATTTTTGCTTATTGCATTTGCGCAGAAGCAATTCCTATTTGCATTTCATAATGTCTGTAGTTAAACCTCCTTGAAACTTTTGCTTAGTCAGTAACTGTAGAAATTAAGTTTTAAGTAAATTGCACCTAACTGTGACAGTCTGTGTGTAATTTGGTCCCATGGGGCAAGGTATAAACTTGGAGAAATCAGTGTCTTTTATGTCAGCAACTACGCTCACTTAAGTCATGCGCAAATACGGTTGTAGAAATACTACAACCATGGACAGAGGATAAACACTTAAATATTTTTTGATACAATTTTCTCTTTTAAATGTGTATTTTTACTGTTTCATAAAACAGAAGTTCAAAGGAGCACTAACAAACACAAGTTCAAGTACTTGTATGTTGGCAAGTACCAAGTATAAAGTGAGATTCACAGTTTTTGGAAGAACAGGAAGAAAATTAGAGAAAGCGAGTTCCTTGCCAATTAATTTGCAGATACTATACTACAGTCCTGTCATTTAGTTATTCCTTTGTGCTGAATATGGAACTGTAATTCACAACTGAAAAATTATCTGATTCCTCTATTTTCCCACAATTGTTGCAGTGCAATTTGACAACTTTTCCAACTTCTGCAAAGAATCCCTTGCCTGGATTAACCACCAAAACAAATCATTCCAGCTTCACATCTTACCAACCACGTTGTCTTTTAACTCTGGCAATGAAGCAATCCAGGTTCTTCATTTTGACAAGTGCTAAAAAAGCTATTGAGATCTGGAGAAACAGACTCAGAATATGAGATATTCTGTTTTTTGACCATGACCTGCATAAACCTCACTGTACCAAATCCTAACTGAACACAATGGGATTAGGCTTTTTTCCAAGGAAAAACAGGTGTTGGGTTAGCACATGCTCTGGCACACCACATGCCATGACAGAATGGAAGAGTTCATGCACAAACTACCCAGAAGTAAGATTCATAAGTACTTTTAGTTACAGGAAGTTTGCTGTCTCATTGCTGTCCCAGAGACATACCAACAGAAGATGCTCAAACTATGATATCCTATCCCAAGTCTTGTAGCAATAAAATGGCAAGACGCACACTGGGCACAAATCCCTGCACTGTGCTAACTTTGAAATACCTACTAAATAACAATGACTACAGCCAGTCAGAAAGAAAGTGTCATCAAATTTTTCAAATGTGCAAAATCAGCAGTCTTTTTTAGCTATGTTCTCAAAATGACTGAGCTGTTCCTCTCTGTTAACACAAACAAGACAAAAATCAACCTCATCCTGACATAACTATTCTAATGTTAAGAGAAAGGAATTTTTGATCTCAAATATCTTACCAGACATCAAATATCTTCAATACATTAAAGTCCAATAAGAGATACACAAGCTTTCAAGAATCCTATAATTCAAAGTACCATTCTTTCAATATTTGGCATTAACTTTATCATTAAGGTCTATAATGGGACAGAACTTATATATTGAGTGATATCTCAGAGGATTTATCTATGTGAACTATTTTAATTTTAAAGAAAAATGATGAAAATAAAATCATGTCAAAAGATAATAAACAAAAAAATCATGTCATGCATCATGTGTTTTTTAAAAAGTAGTTTTTTAATCAAGGCACAGTGATCTGAACAGGATTTCAGTAAAGGATAAAGTCAATGTAGCTTTATGCAATGACCAAAGAGGTTGAATTTCTACACACAACAACACTGAGTGTATTCAGCAGTAACAAAAATCATAGGTGAATTGAATCAGTCATCTCCATAGTTCTTTACTAAATGATACCCTATCAGGGTATTTTTGCTTCCTTCTATAGGACAAATTATTTTATTAAAACAAACAAACACAAAGTAAAAAACCCCAAAAAACAAAAAAACCCAACCAAAACACAACAACAACCAAACACACCTTATATTATAATTTTCCTTTTTTTTTTTTTTTCTCTGATGAAAGTAGTCTGGCCATTATGGCAAAAAGGAATTTTGCATATTCTCAAGTTTATGAAAATAAGTATTGAAAAACCCTATGAAAAACATCCAGCCAACCTTGAAAGTAGATTTTAGAAAGCAAAATATGCTGGGGTTTTTTTACTACATGAACTACTGCTGTGCATACTGATCAAATTAAGTTTTAAAAAGATAAGGAAAAAAAAGAAATTTGTTTACTAAAATATGGTAAATTCAGATTAGTTGTTTGTAAGTTACAGTTACGTATTTGCTAATATATTTTTATATGTATGGATCACACTATTTGAATACAGCACCGTGCTTTAGGCTTGATGTAAAGGAACAAAGTTATGTTCTGCATTTTCCCTGCTGGGGGCAATATGACTCCACTTGTGCTCAATGAATGATCAGAAATTGCACAGAAGTGGGAAAACTCAGAGTATTTTAAAATACTCCACTAAGTCCCTGAAGAACTACAGGGACATTGGGACTAAAAATGTCTTAATGAGGCTTATCAGGAGCTGTAAATGTAAAGAGTCACTACAAATGCCTGGAAAAATGCTGGGTAGAAGTACTTTCATGGCTTTTTTTTTCTGCTTGTGTCACAGAAGGAATAAAAACAAAACAAAAAAACCCCCACAACTCTAATCAGTAAAACAGTCAAGGATTGTGCATATCAGCTATGATTTATCTAAAACAGTACCACAATCTCACAAAATAACAATAATGTATGTCCTCTGAATCCTTTGAAAACTGGTATTTTTGTGAACTTCTTGTGAAAACACATTGATAAAAGCAAAAATATTGAAGTGAGATAGGAATAGATAAAAACTAATGTGAACAGGTATTGCAGATGAAAAATAGGTATTGGAAAGCTTTCAAGCCACATCAGTGACTGATGGACAGTTTATTAGTACTTTTTTTCTTGAATATTTAGTTGTCAAATCCAGGTTTACTTATACAAATACATTCAAAAATGTACCATCTTACTTAGTAAAGAAATTGCAGTTTATGATGGGCCCTACTGAAATCTACATCTAAATACATAACTTAATGCAGTTACTGCTATTTAGCTGTAAGTTTTAATTCAGTGACTGATTGCTATTTTCTGGTTTATTAAGAGAAAGTATGTGCATACAGGTAACTCCTACAAAGACTTTGATACCATTTCATTTATCTTCCATAATCTGCTTAAAAACTGGGCAAATTTGGGTTTTAACTTTTTTGTTTCTCCTTCAGGTTCTTATATATTCAGGTTACTTACCTACACTTAATCTTTAAGTTTGAAGTTTTTTATGCAATTATCAGCCTTCACATATTCCTGAAAAAAAATAAAGACACTCCACCCCATTTCCAGAAATATTTAGCTGCAGGGAGCAGACGTATTATTTAAATATATTAATTAAGCAACATTTTAAAAGAACTGTGGAATGTTTACTTGTTTCACAATTAGACAGAATTGTTAAACTCCACACAAAACTGAATGAAAAAATTAAATCCATCTTCCCTTGAAGCTCCCTCTTCTCCCCAAAAACCCTCAGTTTTCACATATAGAGGTATAATGGTTGATTATTTCTCATGCATTTTATATGTACTAAGCTTTCCGTTACTTAGTAATAAATACTATGAAAAACAAGTGGTAGTTTACCCATGTTCCAAATATTTGGTGAATTGAGAGGAGGATGAAAATATGCAGCATATGGAACTGAAAAAATTTTTAAATCCACTTACTTTTAAACTTACATCCTCATCTTATAGAAAGAGTACATTTAATCATCCTTGCACCAAACACAACAGACCATCCTTACATTTGTTATCTCTTCAGGGCTGAGGAAATAATAGTATGTTTAGAATCATAGCACAAGAAGGGTTAGAAGGGAGCTTTAAGTATCATCTGGTCCACCCTCCCCACACCAAGAGCAGGGACATCTTGAACAGTATTTGCAACACACCACCATATTATCATATTTAATTTGGATGATGGACACACAAACCTTGAAGGTGGCAGCTTTAGGACAGTAGACATAAGGAGAATTGTGACCATATGCTTAAGACATAAATTACTGCAATAGTCTAGATGAGTTAAATCATTGATCCTTAGTAAGCTATCTCTTTCAGGAAAATTAAGAGAAAATAGTTCTCTGCCTCTATAAACCAACAGGAAGCAGATAATTTTTGCTCTTTCCAAATTTAGACTTTGGGTTGCTTTTGTCTCTTTGAAAGGTTTGCTCTGGGTTAGATGTGCATAACTTAATATCCACTCCGTTAAGTTCTGAATTTTTTTTTTTCCGGCAAAACCAAGTGATACAACTGAACAATTTTAAGGCAAATCTATTATAGTTTTTTTGGTGAGGAAGACAAGAGGACAAGACACGAAACAACATCATAACAGTAGCACCTCAATTACCTCATCTCATCTATTCTCTATCTGCCTTGTGATAGTTCTACTACTTAAGTACTAGAATCTTCCTTTGATTGATTTTTAGCTCCTTGAAAGTTAGTAAAAACATCCATACAATTTGATACAGTCAAAAAAGAAAAAAGTTGTCCATTTTCCCTCCTCCTACCCCTCTTATTCTGCTATTCATTTCTTACTTCTTTACTATACCTAACATTGTTCTATTCCCTCTTAGCACTAATTGGATCTCTTCAATAAGATGATTTAACTGAGTAGAAAAGCTCAGAATTTCCCCAAACTACAATGAATTAATATAGTTTTAATGAATTATTTTATTAATATTCTGAAGGTATCCCTTTCTTTTTGTTGTTGTTGTGTGGGGCAGTAGAGGGATAATTGCTAGAATATTTCTGAAAGCACGTGCCAGCTCAAATTAACACAGAAAAGTAAAACTTCTCAACTGATTACCTCAGCTCAGGTAGAGATGATATCTTAAGGACCAACAGTCATGCAGAAAGAACACTGGTATCCCCCTCTCCTTCCATGGACCAACATTCCTCTTCTCCATAACAAACATCTCAGGCTACCCTATTATACAGTCCAGTGGTTTTCTATGAGAAAACCTGCAGATTTAGGATTCATTGCCTTCCTCTTCTTGACAGAGAGACAACAACATAAAACCAGGTACATTCATGAAGATATATAGAAATGAGATAAATGTCAGCTGAGATCTTTAAGATTTCAGTCTTCAGAACACTCTGACACATTATAAACATTAAATAGTAAGGTCCACTGGAGAGTTAAATTAACTAACCTAACTCAGTCATTTGTTTCTATGCAACGAGCTCTTACTGTCTCATCTCCTACCTCCCCAAAAAATGTCAAAACCCATAGAAGTTTACTTTTAAAACAATATTAAGAATCACTACATTTTTTCATTTTAATGGAATAAATATTATGCACAGTGGTCTTTTCTATTTTCTGATGAAAGAGTGCAGGGTTTTCTGTATCATAAAAAAAAAAAAAAAAACAAACCAACCAACCAACAAAAAATTCAGGAGGGTTTACCCCGGGCCAGCTGAGTCTGGTGCTGTGTGAATGCCCAGCAGATGCTGGAGCACATTACCTCTGCCCCAGAAGGCACAAGTCTCTTTCTAGCTGAGCTTTCTTTATGAGGAGCCCAGCCATGCTATCCATGACTGCTCTGGGATACAATTCAAGATGTCTTAAGTGAAGATGTTCACAAGAACATGCCTGGAAATGCTGATTTACACACACGCATAGACACAGCCTTGACTCTGAAGATTTAGAAGTCTGAGTTTATGTCTCCGTAAGTAGTTATTATCAGATTCCCCAAATGGTAAGTTTTGTATTTTCTTATGACACCAAGTAGCATAGCTGATCAAGGTAAATAATGGCATGATATGCAGAAACTAAGTAAAACTCCACTAGAAAAATTTGCATTACAGAAAAAAATACTGTTTTATGTATTTTGATACAATAATGTAACAAAAAAAAAAAGCCCCACAAACCATGAACAAACCCAAGAACTAAAAGTCTACCCCAAATTACACAAGCAAACAACAAAAAAAATTGACCAGACTGCAAAAGTGAGGACTTAAATCAAACATATGGAAAAAAAAATCTTAAAATATTCAGTTCAACTTCACTGTGGAGAAGGTATGAATGAGAAATTTAAAACAGTCAGTTTAGAATTGAAATTAAAGAGACCACTACATTCTCAAATTTTACCAACTCATTTACATAACATTTAGGTTTTCAGATTTTTGTTAACTTATGACTGTCTTCTCAGTAAATTGACCTTGAAATGCAGACTACTCAAAGGAGTTTGTATAAAAGTCTTCTGTTCCCTCCACTGAAACAAAACTTATGTTCACAGACAGTTACAAAATCTAATATCTTTGAATGCTGTAATTACAAAATACCTAATCATTAGCAACCACTGAAAACAGGATCATTGTTTCTGTAAAACCTTTCAGTTATCCAAATACACAGTTGTTTCATGGTTTGCGGTAACTAAGTTTCAAGTCAGAAGCAAAAAATTTTTAGGACAGTTTTGTATAGATATCATCATTAAAAACCATCAAAACATGATGAAAACCAGTTATTGTAACTACTAATTTATTTTGCTTGAATCACTTAAAATTCCTTAACCTGACCATTTTAACCATAAATTTCTAGCAATATTTAAGCACATTAGAACTGGTTTATTTGTAGACTACTACGAGTATTCTAGAAGTTCTGTTTACTCATGCAAAATTCCCAATCTATTTCTCCATGAACATAAGTAGGTAGTTGAGAAACAGAACCAAACCAAAACATGAACGCAAGCTAAACATAAGTATGTAAACTGGAAAAAAAAGGAAAAAAGGGCTTTTCAAGATGATTTTTCCAGTTTCTCCAACAGTTGGAAGTTTTGTGTAGCCAGAATTTAGAAAAATAGTAGATGTCATTAGTAGCAATGTCTATGTCTAGAAAGAACCAATCCTTAGGAACACATTGCTTTCAAAATTACTTTATTTACCCACCCTAACAGTATGTATGCAGCTCTTTGTTTCACAACTCCAACAATTATTTTCCCTTCCCCCACCAAATGCCCGAATCAGTCTACAGACCTTTACACAACAAACTGGACTTCATACAATAAATTCTGCTGCATCTCTGAAATATCCCCAAGTCACCTATTAGAGGGCACTATAGATTCCTTTCAAAGGTCTTCAGTGCTCTTCTGAAGTGAAATCTTGTCTCTAAAACATGTACAGGATGCAACTTGGCAATTGCAGTAGTGGTAGATTAAAATATATTTATATATATATACACACTTATTGCATACCTAATACTATAAAGTCTATCTTAGTTGAAAAAATATGGGCTTTGTTATATGCTACTTTAGCATTGGGATTTTTAACCTGTGAAAGTGAGGCTTCTACAATCATTCTGTTTGAACTTCTCCACAGCTGCTCAGAACATTTTGCCCCCTTTTTAATAAACACTGAATATTTATGATACTGAATTTCTCCCATCACCAGCTAAAAGGCAGCCTCTACTGAGGAACAGCTTGAGAGCCAGCTCTAGTGCTTAGGTTGCTGGTTAGCCAACAGGATCCCTAAGCAGCTTGAGAATATGGTTTCCCACACCTACCTGGCTGAGGAGTGGTAAGGGAATTATCTAAACATGCTGTCAGGAATTTAGAAAGGGCAGGGGTAGGACCCTGAAGGTGCTGTGAAAACATTTCTAAGGAGTTTTAGAGATGTAGGTAGGACCTGGACTTACTGCAGCATGTGTTTCTCCCTGTAACTAAAGGGAAAGAGAGTCTTCAATAGAAATTTAAGAGTATCAAACTGGATATTGAAGGCAAAAATCGGTCCCTGAAGTCACCAGAGAACCAGAACACATTAAAAATGCCATGTACTCCCAGCTCTGCTTCCAAGAACTCCAGCCCCAAATTTATTTTTTTTCCCCAAGTTGCGCTAGAAAAGAACACACCCAAAAATGAAAAAAAAATCACATCAACTCTTACACCTTACTGTGTGCAGTGTCTCTGTTCAGAGAGTCTGGTCCACACAGCAAAGACAATGCTTTACCTATCTTGAAGATTCTGTGTTAAAAAAGCTAATGTAAAGAATAGCCAAGCAGCTTCCTTTTAGATAATGCATACTCAAAAACCTTCCCTAGTGATGGCTTTATAGTCTTCAGTAAATAATTACTGCATTTTTGGTTCTATGAAAAATAATTTCAGAGATATTCTTTGTAATGGGAATTAATCAGACAGTTTAAAATGTTTTTAATAAGCAGTTAAACTACCTTTATTATTTAAAATCTGAAATAATACACACTGGGCAGCACTTAAGAGGGCTCATAACCTCTGCTATATTTTCACTTTAGGAATCATGCTAAACATGCTGAAGTGTGTGGGTGAAAGAGCCCTATGTATGTCTCTAGTGTATGAATCTTGCTTTGAAAATAAAAAGAAAAAAAATCTACAAATGGTATTTGCTTATGCATAAAAAACTTCAAAACCTTCCTAACCAAAAAATATTCAGGAATTTTCTTGCAACTTGATTTGCAGAGATGGTTTTAAAAGCATTATATACAAACATGTTCTGTTCCACAAGTGCAGAAGAGGTGAAAAATACATTCTTTCCAAAATTAAAGCTAAAAAAGTAAAATTTAAAAAAACCCACATTTTCTTCAGATGATCTTAAGCATCTAAGGAATGACTCTCAGCATAGCTACTCAGAAACCAAACTAAAAGAGATAAACTTTAATAAAATACTGTATTTCCTACACGTTAGAAAAATGCATCAAGTAACACTGCTTGGGAACTTAATTTTCTAATTTTGTAAAAGTCAAAAACTGGTCAAGTACAGAAGGAACTGGGGGAGAACATAAGTACCCCCCTGAACAACCCATTACAATACTCCTTAGGAGAGCACAATTCCTTACATTGTTGGGTGACGAGGGGTCTGCAGGATCTCAAGTTCTATCCATGAAAACTTATTTAGAAATCTAAGTGCTGTACATGCTTAGGAGCTTTGGATTCCTGTTCAGCTGTGTTTTCAGGATTTTTCAAGTAACTGGCACAAGCACAGCAAACACATTCTTCATGTAAGTTATCAAATGAAGAGAATATGCTGAAAGTGAGGACTGAAAACAGTTTCCTCCTGCACAGACGATGACCTTCATAACTAGATGACAACAATCATGCTCTTCTCTAGGACTATGGAACACCAGGCCGAGGTCGTTTGCATGAGGGTCAATAAGGTAAGGTGTCAGGTCCTGACCACATGTAGGGACCAAACATTGAGTAGGTTTTCCAAGTGGGATGGAAAACAAAACCTCATTTCACTGAGAACTGCTAAGTCCATCACTTCCTTTGTTGTTGTCATCTTCCTTTTCAAAAAGGAAGAACCAGTTTTTCTACAATATTTTGACTTTCAGATACTGCAAACCAACCTTCAGTGCTGCAGCTTATTGTTCTCTCATCTGCTATAGCTATACATGAGTTTATCTCATTATCCATCTTACAACACATTCAAATTTAAAAAAAAAACCTAACAAAAAAAAAAAATCCCAAGCTTGGTATTTTGAACCAGATCACTGTTCACTGTTAAAACATGGTGCTGAACACAAGGTGTGGTTCTATGGCAGTCTAAGGCAGTGCAACAGCTGCAGCAGTTCTGCCCTACTGTTTTCTTCCTTTGTATTAAGCCTTGTAGGCTCATAAGGACATGGTATTTCAGCACAGCTATTATAGACAGGGATAATAAAATAAATAATTAATTTGAAAATATGCTTAGCCTGGTTTTTAAGGTACCTGCCAACTCAATGCCATAAAGCAGCTAAGCAGGAATAGTTTTTCTAAGGAGTAGAAAAGCATTTAGAGATGACACACACAGCTCCCATTCATCTCTGGCAAAAAGACCAAAGGCAGACAGCAGTCACATAGGATTTGTGGAACAGTAGTTACAAAGGAAGTACAGATCCATTGCTAATACAGCAGGACAGGTATGAGTTTGAGTAGAATAGAATGAAACATTTGGGAGGAGAATTTCTCAAACTAACTTCACCACTAACCCCATCACCTGCCCCCACCCTTAAAAAAAAAAAAAAAAGGGGAAAATGCATTAGGCAGACACACAGTCTGCAGTCAAAGCATAAAACCTGATGGTAAAGCGGATACTATTTAAAGTCCTTAACTTCTGAAGTGGACATAATTAATGGTATGGTAACTAGAAATTTTCTCACACATGTTTTTTAGAATTGAAGACTATACCACAAAAGCAGCTGAAAGATGACAGGGAACACAGGTATTCAGCAGCATTGCAGTAATCCATTTCTGTAGTAAACATTTTTGAGGATAAGATCACCTGTTATGCTTAACTGCTGGTACTGAGCAAACAGAAGGCTAGCATTAGTAGGAGGGGCAGAAGATCAGATAGGATTTGGGAAATGAAGGACTTTAGGAATTTGGGGTACCTCGGTTTCTGTGCTGATGGTAGCTTGCATAGAGTTAAGTTTCTTCATAGTAATTTGTATATATATCTATGTTTTGGACTTGTCCTGAGAAGAGTGATAATAAAAAAGAAATGTTTTTGTTATCACAGAGATGTGCTTACACAGTGTGAAGACCTTTTCTGATTTTTGAATTGCCCCACCAGTGAGAAGACTGAGGGTACACAAGAAGTTGGGAGAAGACAGAACTGGAGAACTGACTTCCCCTGACCAAAGGGATATTCTATACCCTCTGGTCTCATGCTCAGCATATAAAAGTCAAGAATAAAGGGGAACATTTGGAATGATGGCATTTGCCTTCCCAAGCCATCGTTATTCATGTTGAAGCCCTGCTTTCCTGGGGATGGCGGAACACCTGCCTGCCCGTGGGAAGGACTGAACAAATTCTTTGTTCTGCATTGCTTGTGTGTGCAGATTTTGCTTTCCTTATTAAACCGTCTTTATCTCAAACCCACAACTTCTCACTTTTACTCTTTGGATATTCTACTCCAATTTCCCCTCCCATTATGGTGAGGCAGAGGAATGTGCAAGCAGATGGGTGGTACATAGATGACAGCTGGAATTAAACCACAACTGTTAGGTTCAGATCACAAGACACATTTGAACACAGGTCTCTCTATGAAGTAATACTGAGGACAGGTAAAAGGGAATTCAAATTTGTGATACCTAGAAAACAGGGAGTTTTTGGGGTTTCTTTTGGTTTGTTTTGCTGGGGTTTTTTTCTCTAGCCATCTTTTACTTTTTGAGGTGTGTATTTTCAAGTCAACATTCAGTTACCTTCCAGCTTGAATAAAGGTTTGATACAATAAGAATTAGAATTGGAGATATTACTCCATATGGCAAGAGGTAAAAAACCCAAAAATTGTTGTAGGGCTTAAGTTGTACAGCACCTTCTATCTGTAAAGTAGGGGTTAGATTAAAACAATCTTAAAAATTTTCCTGCAAAATGTTTTCCAGTTGAATGGAATCGATTTGCATTGTGAAACATATATGAAGAAATCAAGCTTTATTAAGTGCTGAAGTGACTTCTGCAAACAGACAGTTTGCGCTAACTGGTAAGGGAGGAAAGACTTCAGAGAAGTAGAATACTGAAAGCTTCATTTTGTGGTTATAGACTTTAGAGCAAGCCAAACATTCAACTCTTCTCTAAAAACAAGCTTCCTGCTTTTCATATGGGTTGCACTGACAGCTGGGGTAAAAAGAGTTGTTTTAATTAAAACTCTACTCTAGGGAAGATCTTGTAGAACCAGCATCTGTACCTGGCCTGATGAGTCTCCAGTAAACAAACAGACGGGGGTTTATCACAAGCATCAGTATTTTAGAGGATTACAAAAAGCAATTTTGCTGGTACTTCTGAACACTCTGAATATAAAGCAGATGTAGCTTTGTTAGAAATAGCAATAAAATGCAACTGCTTCAGGAGAAACAAATGCAACCAAAGTAAAAGCTGCCTTATCTATTTGTTAAAAACATCTTGAATTGCGTGGATATAGTAGCTTAATCTCTATCTCCTAACGCACTTTGCGCTAATCTGACTCACACCAACATCAAGCTTAATATATACAATAATAGAAAAACAAATCTGAAGACATTTTCCCAAGGCTAAAACAATAATTTGGAAACAATAGCATTTTCTTGTCAGTTTGGAGTACTTCTATATACAAGTCAACATTTATCGAAAAAAACTCTCCAATCAAGGCAAAAATGATAGCTGCATTAAAAAAGAAAAAAGCCCAAAACACTACAACAAAAACCAACCTCCCCCCCCCACCTGCCACCAAAATGAAAAAAACCCAAACAACCAAACAGAACATACAGGTACATTTAAACACATCCTTAAAAGGTATATTTGAAAAAAATCTGGGAAAACAACGGTCTAAGAACCACAGATTTAACTACTAGTATCAGGTAAGTTCATACGCTACACATTTCCTAACTGTTATTGGGACAGTCACATACTTACCTCTTTTTCTATTCTGTTTTGAGCTACTGATATTCTTAAAAACTTGGCATTTTTAATATGGTTAAGTTCATAAATCTCACACTTGGAAATTATCTGAGGCTGGACTTCTAGTCAATATTTACATCACTCTGCATTGTCACAACTGAGAGTTTTTTTCTTAAAAAAACCTCAACCTATAACATAAAACAACTTCCAACATTATGAATTACAAGCCACTTTACAAGTAAGGACCTTGATAGCACACACTGACCAATACAGACAAATAGAACAATACCACAGTCAATGCTTCTCTCAAGAGATGCAAGGATTTATGCATCAAGTCAGATTACAGAATCTGAGTTTGAACACAGAAAAACATAGCAGAGTTGTAGTTTCAGGTTCAAAAAGAGAAACTAAAGGGTATAACACACAGAGAGTAGAAGGCAGAACACCCTAGGAGTATAGAAATGTCAGAGCACATTTAGTATCCAAACAAAAGGCCTGTTTGTTTTAAATTTAAAAGCACAATCAGTGAAGATAGCATTATTAGTAAAGAACCAAAGGTAAGACTAAAGAATAAAACATTACTTGGAACATCCATTAACCCAAATACTCACCACTCCTGTTTATTCAGTACCAGCAAAAAACCCATAGCACAACATACAAAAAAAATATTTGATTAAAGTACGATATATCTGTTTATACTACTATTTATATAGAATTCAGGAAGACTATTGTTTTCAATAATAATGTTCCTACCAATACAGCCTGTATTAGGCTAAACCACAATGTAATACTATGTCCTTAAAATACCACTCAAAAATGTCAAAAGATTAGGGATGCTCAAGCTCTGAAATTACAGAAGGCATATATCTGATAAGAAAACCTATAGATGCAAATTTGCAATACTTTAAAACACCACATCTAAACATGGTTACTGTTTAAAACTCAGCTAAGAATGTTGGCATCTGTCTGCTGAACAAATGAATTATACATGTATATGCAAAATAAAGTTTTATCTTGGTTATATTAGAACTTGTTTGAAACAGGTACAGTGGGATAAGACTATAAAGGTTGCTGGTAGATGGATGCAGCTATGCTTGCAATTTATCAAAATCTTCCTGTTTTTCACACTGATTAATGTGGCAAAAGATTAAGAGAATAGCTTCATTATGTTGAATACCACTGAACCTCAAGGTTCAGAGTAAATACTGTTAGAACCAGGAAGTAAGACTCATTGACACATGCCACCTTGTCATACATGTTATTTCTCCCAATCATGTTTTATTTCATTAATGCAAACATGAGACATTAATGTCTGCTTGCTATAATGATACTACAACAAACAAATGGACAAAAACCTTCTTACTGTTATTTTCAAACATTTGTGTCCATGATTTTCCGACATATTTGTTTCTTAAATAAATAAAAATAGTTTTGAATTTATTACCATTGGTTCAGCGGAAGCCTTTTTCCTCTTTTAATAGTTTATTTTCCTCTTGTTTCTACCTAAGAATATTATCCGTTTTGCCAAGTACTCAAGATTACTTATTGAAGGGTATACTGAAGGTTACATCCCAATTGTCCATAAACATATTTCTTAAGAAAGAATATATTTAATAAAAATATATGTCCTACTCTGGCTTTGGAATGTAGGTATTGCAATGAAAAATTCCTAGAGCCCTAGAGCTCTATGCATATAACTTTGGTAGACAGTATTTTTGTTAATATATTAAAAAAAAAAAGAAAAAACCCACCACTGAAAGTGTGTTCTCACTCTATACAGTTAGGACCTCTAGCACAAACTGGAAGCATGTAACCCTCATATTTACTGTAGGCCTTTTAGTCAAGGAACATGTTTTGGACACTTAGATGACAACCTCTAATTTTCTCAGGAAGTGATAATGGATTTCTGAAAATAAATTCCTGTTTAATTCACAGTTTGCCAATAAAAAAATCAACTGCTCATACAATGAAATAAAAAACAGGAAAAAAAAGAATATTTAAGTTATCATCAAATTTACACCACAAGTTTTGGAAGCTCCCACACTTTGTCATGAAATCTTAAGACCATCAGTTTTCAAGATGACTCTTGCTTTGATCCTGAGATTAGCTCAGCTGGTCAGAGGATGATGCTAATAATGCCCAGGCTATGTGGATTCAAATTCTGTACACGTCATTCTCTTGAGTTGGACTCAGTGGGTCCCTTCCAACTCAGAATATTCTGTAATTCAGTATAATTTGTGCTTCACAAAATACACCAGGGAAATGAGAAATACATGGAGTAGCCTTGCACCTTTCAGTCAAAATATAAGAGTTTTTATTTCACATACACAGAATTCAGACAGATACCTTTCCAACTTTTAACCAACTAAAAATAGGCAGACCTGTCACATAAAAAGATGAACTCTTTTCTTCTGCCAAAACACTGTTATGCATAACATATATGAATATATAACATATATATGAATTTTGGTTAAAATTAGTCAAGCAGAATGCAGCTAATATTTAATTATTATAAATAAGAACTAATTACATTTAGGTGCTGTGAGGAAAAAAAAAGTTCAGTGATTTTATGATTTGCATGCTTACCAGTGCTAAAGCACATAAAAAATGATAGCATTGAGTTCTAAGGGAGGAAAACTATATTTACGTGTGTGTATATACATGCACGTGCATGGGTGTACAAAAGTGCATTTTATGCCTGCTTATCATTTTCTAGTGTTTAAGAGTGTTCCTGTTTCAGTCTAGGAGAACTCAAGTCAAGAACACCAAGAGAATGAAAATGACTGCTAGAAGCCTGCAGAGATCATTCTCTATAATTTCCATTGGCCATTCAGGAGGACTCATAAGTGTTCAAATCCCCATTTGCTGCCATTCTTCTTACATCCCTGTCCCCCAAATTAGAATAAAGTGAGCCGTGGAAAGAAAAAGATTAAATTGCAAATTAACAATGCTTATGCTACAGAGGAAAGGAGAACAACGAAAAATGACATCAGAGACCAGATTTCATTCCAGGGCCTTTTCTTAGCAGAAAAGAAAAAGGAGCGGGGGTGGGAGGAAGGCATGGGGGTATGATGTTATTAAAGCTGAAAGCGTATCTGATGTCTCAGAATTGCTAGGGAGAGATGGAGAAAATAAAGCTCTTCATGATCTCCAAGATGTGGACATCACTTCCTACAATGATGTGGTACTCAAGAGAAATTATAAATCTAGATTTTAATAGCACTTTCCACAGAACACTTCTAAAGAATGCTATACTCATGGGCTTACCACTCATAATATTTGCTTTGACAAATCCTCTTTACCGCATTTAGTCAGACATCACTATTACCTTCTTTGTATACATATTCTGAAGCAAAATTCTTCACCATACAGTAACTTAAATTGCACTGTAAATGTCATCACTACTTTGGAAGAACTATGCAGTTAATGTTTGACTCGATTTGATATTTTAAAAATTTTTCAGCCTGACATGTTACACAGATATGTATCACTTCAGACACAAAAACACAACACTGCATTACAGCTGTAATATTGTCTGCAACACAAGCAGAAAGAAATTGAGTGTAAATGGAAGGGAAAGCAGAATAAATCATAGCCAAAGGTAAGGGTTTTCCATTTACTGATTTTCACAGTATTATCTGAGCATTGTTATGGTACATTGGTATAAAAAGTTATCTGTTGCAATATAAAAGTTGTCTTTTCCCAATAGTTCATTAGTAACAGAGGGAACCCTACAGTTTCAGAGTATTAATTTCTACACTCTACTGAAATAAATGACCATATTTTCATACTTATGTTTACCCATCTTTTTTGTCACTGTGCACATATGACAGGTATATAAAGTGGACTGATGTGATGAATACAGAAAGAGGGCAGGATAAAAGGCTATGAATTACAACGAACCCAAGACACCACTCACTCTGCCCCACTCAAATTTCCAGCATGGTATGTTATCCCCATGCTTTTATACCATGTACATATGCATGCAAGCGCCTCAAGTGCTGAAAGTCTTTTGCAAAAAAGATATATGTTCATCCTGCCTACACCCAGCCAGGAGGCAACAGTCCAAGAAGTGTTTTCTCAAGCTACAGTTCCATAACCATTAATACTGGAGCTGTGCACTGCAATACAGATTTGACTTGTATTAGACATGAGAACACAACCGCATTTTCCCCTCAAATTAGATGGTGCAGACAACATAGCCCCTGTGATAGCTTTATGCTCTACAGTGGTTACATGACAGCTATAGTCGAACAGATAATAGTCAATCTGGCATAAAGCCTGACAATAATGTTGACTTGTCAAAATTCCCAGAAAACTGTTGAGTTAGCAGAATGTGTTTGTACCGGATCATTGCTTATCATCATGTAGCTGCAACATTCGTGATTAGAAGCAGGAGCCCTAAAGCCAGATTCAGTCTGCTGTTGAACTGTGGCCTTGGAACAGCTTATCCCACCCAGCTGGACCACAGGGCTGAGCTGTGGCTTGCTCAGGTGAGCCACTTTTTCTGCCTGCCATCCACCGAGACCAAATTGCACAGAAAGCCAAAGCTTGAATAGGAACAATAACTTACTTCTTGTGGCTGTTAATTTTTGCTAACAGAAAGCATGTTACAGGTAATTTCGCAGGTAAAGACTATATACAATTGTTTTACTGCTTGGTTTCCCTGAGCTACAGCAATACACCTAATTTACCCTGATAATTTAGCTGTGCAGAAACTTAGGCTAAGAAGGCGGTAAACAAATGAACATTTATTACACCTCATGAAAAAGTTGCTTTTCCTTACACTCACTCCTGGTGTGCTTTATGCAAAAGGAAAATACCCCTTCCTTTTTGAATGTCAGACTCTACAGCTAGCTCCGAGAATTCTTTTTTAAAATTCCGTAGATTCACGTATAAACCTGTGAATAAGCTTATCTTGCATATACCAGAAAGAAATGCCTGTTCTTTATAGCACTTCATTTCAAAAGTACAAATGCTCTCAAAGGGTAGGAGCAGAGATCTCATGAGTAATTTGATTATATTTAAGGTAACACACATGGACTTTAAATCAGTATCAAAATAGAGACTAAACCAAGTCCCAGCCATCCCAAGACCCTTGTTCAGTCTATGTTCCCATTCTTAAAATGAAACATAGTAATTCGCCTGAGAACCATGGATTAAGGGAATAATGAATATTATCACAATGAAAAAATAAATTCGGTCTTTTCTAGATGTAAAATTGTTTCAATTGTTTTGGGGAGTTAAGTTTTGCAGCAAAACAGGATTACATTACTCCAAATAGAGTACTTAAATAATAAAATTAGAATAGGCACATTTTCGCACATACTTCTGTGCACACACGTGGTGGGGGAACCCTGGCACAAAGCAATCATAAAGTAAAAGCAGTTTCCTAATACAATAAATTTTNCTGAAACACTCCCCAAAATCACATTTACTTTGTGAAAAATTACTAGTATCCCCTGTGATACTAACACCATGCAAGTTCCCAGAATAATAAATCCTCCTGAGGCCCAGTCCCGGCTTGCTATGGTCAGTGTACTCAAAAGAACACTTCCTTGCATTTTGAGAACTGCAGGTTGAATTCAGGTATTGCCTTGCAGCACTTTTGACAAGCAACACTCTTGGGAATATCCCCAATCTCCCTAAAAGAGCAGGATGCATATAACAAAGTAGGGAAAGTGCAGTTTCATAACCAAGAACTCCAGGAGAGGTTGAAGCTTCAGAGAAAACCTTGTATTGACTGAAACTTACTAACAGTTCAAAGCAAGTAGATAGCAGTGGTGTTTTACAGAGGCAAACAAACACAGAGTGGAAGTGATTTGCCCAAAGCAAGACTGACAGCAAAGCACAGGAACCTAATCAAACACCATTAGTTTCACAGCATAACAAGAACTGTGCTAGTTCAAACTTGTCAGACATTTCTGACCAAATGTATTCTGAAATTCACATTTCTGTCCAACAGAAACCTCTCTCAGGCATATCCACAAAATCTACTACAGCAGGCTAAATGCTGCAGCTCATTAGACCATTATGGTTTGATCATATGTCTGCATCCATAGTGGTACATGCAGATCCAAGAGTCTAAAACCAGATTACTATTATGTACTTAAGGTGAATCAATATTTATTATATTTGAAAAGGGAAAGTAGAGAACTGGGGAGAGGAAAAAAAAAAAACGCCCTCACACAACTGCATCTCAAATACTGCAAACACCAAACCCAGCAGTTACAGGAATGACAGTTTTAAGGAATTATGTTGCATGTCGAGATCAACTCCACATTAAGTGGAAACACTCATTACCACAGAGCTTGAGGCAGACCTCTGTTTAGCATAACCTCAGATGAATCCAATTAAACTTACTCTTTTTCAATTTGATTAAGACTTTTCCTTGTCTCCCCCCTGCCCTGCATTGATGACATGTGGTACAGAAAAGAGTTTTATACTGTTACAGCAATAAAGTGACCCCTATTCTCTTATCAGCAGAAGTCTGAAGCAACTTGTATGAATAAGTATGCATCACCAGCAACCCTCCTATATTAAAATATTTTCTGTGCTTGTGTCACTTTACTCAAATTCTTTATTTTTAGCCTCAGTCTTCACACTGACAAAATCCTTAAATACAAAAGCTGCTCTTCAGAAAGTCTGGAACAATAGCTCTACGATGGAAAGAAGTGCATTCAGCTCTATGTAGGGAGCCTATTTTACCTGCATATTTAAAGACTTGTCAGCATTATTAACTATTTAGTTCCTCATCAAAAAGAACAATCAACAAGGTACTTACAAATTTTATTTTGCAAAAATGTATGCTTTTACATATTGCAGTAATATTAACTATATTCATGCAGATTAATGACTAATGAAATTATGGACAATTGAATATATAAAAAGCATGAAAATGCTCTTTAACAGATGGTACTACAGAACTTATTCTATTGTCAGAAAAAGAGAATCAGCCTCACACACTTTCTGCACAGCTAAGTTCCAAAAATTAGGTCTTATTGTTCCCTTAATTTTGAAAAGTAATGAGCCCTAACTTGAGCTTCTAATGTTTGATAATGCAGAATGTCTTTTTTAACAATCTGCATGCGAATCACTTAAAAATATTCAGCTTCATTTAACATGACAGCTCAATAATTTACATGCTGATTGTTCTCACTTTGAAGGCTTGAAATTTAGTAACATCTCCATGGTCCCACTTACCTGTTCTTACTTTAACAAGCTTAACACAAAACATATTTTAGTCAAATTTAGTGGAATCAGTTTTAAAATCCAATTAAATTTTAAGAAATTAATCCGAAAATCTGTACCATCTATTCAATGAATCACATGAGGAGAGCCTTTGAATGAAGGGAATTCCCAAGTTTACCTTGACTTCCAAAGCATTACAAATTCTAAGATACAATACAGTCCTGAAAGCTTTGTATATATTTTCAAAAGCTATTCTAGCTCACATAATGATTGATTTCTAGTATGTTGAGTCTGCTTTGGTGTCAGAGGAGAGAACCTCTGAAAATCTTAATCACTGGGTATGAAATACTGAATTTCTTCATATCCTGTGTTTTTTCCATGTAACTTCTGTAACAGGGAAGACTACCCTTCTGTAAATCCCAGAGGTTCTCAAGCAACAGGTCTACCATATAGCTGAAAGATTTAAGTGGAAGAGGAAAGCTCTGGGTTGGGTTAAGATACCCACTGTAAGTCTTCGAGTAGTATACCCCAAGTGGCAATCTGTAGTGGTATAGCCAGGAGTAAAAAGTGAACTGAAGAAACCAAAGACTTCAGTGACTTCTGAACTGTGATGGATGGGAGATCAGTGGTAGAGCTGCTACACAGTGAGAGACACTGAATAAAACTCTCTCGTTATTTTTCCTTCTTTTCAAACTGACCAGGTTGCAACACTGCCATAGCAGTCTCTAGCCATGAGATAGCTGTGGCCAGAGAAGATAATTGATTTGTTGGAAGAGAAAGCCAGTCTCTGCTAGAAGAGTTACGATTCTTTACGTAGTTTCTTTACACAGACTCTTCTGTGAAATTGCTCTGAAATAATGCTTTTTCAGTTCACGGGGGCTTTTTTCCAGTTCCTTCTGTATCCCTTACAGCCTTCAGAAGGAAGTTGCAGAATCCTAGAATTAGCACTTCCCCTCCTCATCCACCTATAGATCACATTTTTCCAGACTTTATTGCACATAAAGAAGAGAGAATGAATGCAAGAAAGACAAAACTAAGATATTAAAGAAAATCATAAATTCTAATACCATTTTTTTTTTTGTCATGCAAGCTTGGAATCTTTTGAGACAACAAAAAAAAGTTGAAATCTTGTATCTGAATCAAGCCAGAAGCAGAAAGAAGACTAATTTATCTATGCTTATATATGCTTATAATTTATCTTTATGCTTATAAATCTTTCCGTAGAAAGGATCATTTCAACATTAGAATCATGAAGAGCAATACAACTCCTTGGGGAATTTTTGTGAAATAATTTAAAACTGTGACAGCAATTATTTATGAACATGTGCCTCATTGCTCCTTGAATCATTTCTACTGGTGTATATAGTTAACCTTAGATTCCCAGAATACTTCAACTGATAAGAGAAAAAACCTCTACTCCCAAGAGAAGCAACACTGCTCTTTATTATACCACTCAGTTTTCTCATATTAATGTAGTTTTGAATTGTTCTGGAAAACATTTCTTCTCATGCCTGTTTGAATATGCTACATTGCAAGACATGCTTCAAAGTACATTGGAGTGAAATGATTGTCAAAAATCCTTGAATGTGTTAAATAATATTACAAAAGGATGCACTTATTTAATCTTGTGTAATAAACATGAACATGGGAGTGCAAAAGCATAGAACACAGATGATTTTTCAAACCTAAATATCAAGGAAAGTGTTTTCCTGATTTTAGAGGGAAAGACTCTACTTCAAACAGATCAATAATCTAGAAGAAAATATAATTTTTAAAACATTTGAATTACAAAACATCTAGAAGAAATTTATGTTGTACCTCTACTAAAAATCTTTGTAATATCTTCCTTACAGTATAAAAGATTAAAACATTTCTCTCTTTTGTTACAGGTACAGGTATCTGATTTTGCAATTTGCATTCCACTGAATAATACCCACATAGCCTATTATAGTTTCCTTCAGGTACGAGAGCCCCAGGCAGCCTGGATATTTGAAATAATTTTAAAGAAACTCGATTCAAGTTTCAGTCACTATTTTGCTTCCAACTCGACTTTAGGGAAAGCTACATATGGATAATAGATACAAAACTTCTGTAGTTTATCCCTTTTGAGTAAACTAGAAGTCTATATATATGGAAGAAAAAATAAACTTGTTGTTTTGGGGAATTACCCCCTTTGTGCATGTCTTCTATAGAAAACTAAATAACTAAATCAAGCATATTTAAATGCTGACATTTCTTTCATCACAAATCTCTGAATTAATCCACTAGACTTTACATAATCTGAATCTAGTGTTTTTATAGTGTACAATACAACAAATCTGGAAGCAGGGAGACACCCCGGAATATTTCAACTGAGGTTCCAGTCACAGTTGAAGCCATTTAAGCACAATTTTGTTGGTTGAGCCTCCCTGATCACGTAAGCTGGTACTGTAACTAGTACTGGACTACACCAGATAAAAGAATAAATATGAAAATGCTGACAATTCACTGTTAAGAGATGATAGCTGCTAACAGGAGTGGCTCCCCTTCAGATGCTACTATTTTCATCTTGAGATAATCTTGATCTGTATAAAGCCACTGCCCTGCCAAACCATGCCACATTGTTTACCATAAGGACCAAGAAACAGATTGCTCTATATATCACTTGAAAACCTAAACATGCCCACCTAAAGTTTCAAAACCACATTCACAGTATTTTCTTGAAAACTTTGAAAAAAGGCCTTAATTTTCTGTATTGTAAACATCACCCTCCTCATAAATAAGTTCTATATTAGAGATGTACAAATGATAAATTTTACTGTTTACCACACCCACTGACCAGTAAAATAGACAAAACAAAGATAACTCCAGTGGATGTGCAATGGAACTTGTAAAAGCTCAAATACTGAATACCCACAATTATTACTTTCCACTTTATCTAAGAGTGACTAATTTAGTTCTACATTATGGGGAGGTATGTTTGTTTGGGATATTTTTTTTTTTCCAGTAAGTCTTTAAATCTTTTAAACTGGATGATATATTTCAAGTTAACATTTCACTCAGCATAAAATCAGAAGACTGTCACAATGAGACATTTTCTGAATACTTACTAAAGAAAATCTAGCTGTTTGTTAATCTTTGCCCTTCCCTGCAAACTGTACTAGCACAAGATAAAAATAACTCTGTGACAGGGACCTCATATTTCAATAGGCTTCTTATTTAGCTTAGCTTGCTATGCAAAGAACCTAAAGTATATTTTCGGTTTTTAGTTGCATCAGTGGAGCTTGGTTAAACTTGGACATTACTTCAATGTAATGTGGATTGTCATCCTCAGACAGCAAAGAAATAATTTGCAAAGCATTTTTTCCAGTTTAATGATTTGATAAGCAGGGAAACAGTTAACAGTGACTCAATTATCAGCTTTTCACATTAATACTCCACAGAATTCCATATACTTGAGGTGAAAATCCTACCTTTAGCAACATCTTTGTCTCCTGAGACCTTTTCCCCTCTACTTGACAATTAGACTTTCCCTCCCTGAAGCTGAAGTAGCTTTATGTTCTTGATAACTCCTGTTGTTTTGCATTGGGAGTTTGTTAGTTTTACCACTGCTATAGTATTTTTACATTATTTGGTATACATGGATCTCCATCACCTCAGAAAGAGCTTAATAGTTAACATACAAAATATTGAAAGCTCATGAAACAACTGTACCATTAAGGCATATAATAGGCATTGCATTGCTGATCTCACTTCCACAGCTGATGCAGTAATTATATGGTTGCAAAAGTTAAAGATGTGTGTTCCAAGGCTGCTAAAAGACAAGTCAGTTTATTCTAAGTAGACCATCTTACAGTGAGTTCAGCCTTGTTTACCATAATTATAGTAAGGGTCAGTGGCAGAAATACTGGAAAAAGAAAACACAATTTGACGCTCAGCAAAAACTGCTGTTCCTTTGCATCTGTTTAAGAAGACTGTCAGCATTCTGTATTCTACTTTTCTAGTATTTGTCCTAAGACACAATTCTTAGCTCTAAAACCAAACTGCAAAGAAACAAGCATTTGGAGGTTATGTGTATTAATAAATGAAGTATTTTAAAGATAATCTAGTATCTAGTGTAGCCTCTGAAGAACTTTTCAGGTAAATCATAACCCATTATTAAACTAAACACATACTGCTGAAGTGCAGCCCCAAACACTGAACCAACTGTTAGAGAGGGCAGACTGCCTGATGCAAACCACTGTCAATAGAAGAACATACCAGTAATTAAGGAATGTTCTAGAAACAAGTTTTAGTTTGCGAAAAAACTTTTAAGTTAATAAGAATAAAATTCTTAAATTAGCTCAGCTAAAACTGTAATGCTTTTGGAAAATGTAAGGCATACCTGGTTTGCAATTTACATTCACGTGTAGGTATTCACATTAACTTTCAGTGATATCTGCATGCACAAGCTGTTAATAAGCAGCATCTTATGAAAAACTCCATTACTTGTGGACAAAATTCAGTACCGTTCACCAGCAAGGTCATTCTAATTACCTTCTCCAAACTTAATTCTCCCCTCTGTGGCATTAGTAATCATAAGGGCACTTTGAAATGCTGATGCAGCATTATACCGATTTATTTTGAAATACGCTATATTTAATGCTAACAATTGGAACTGCATGTTGGATATTTGCTGAGGGTACCTTTAAAACTACATACTGTGAACCAGGAAGTCCCCCACACCTGAAGGCTTCGTAAGCAGTGCTTGCTGTTACTAACATTGGAGAAAGTTACAAAGAGTTTCTAAAAAGTTTAGCTATTGGGCTAGTTTTTCAAATCAATCAATCAATCAGTAGCTAGTTACTACTTGTGCTTCCTAGTGAAGTTAAGGACCTCAGTGCAGACCAAGTGCAGGCAATGATGCTGCTTTGTACTTTGCATCTCCTGCTTTGTACTACACAACAGCAGGCCAACTATCTTTTCCAATCCCCCAACTTCATAGATCTCTCCATCCATTTGACACATGCTATAAGGTAAAGCGCACGTCACCAAATGAAAGCCACAAAAATATTCCCCACTCTGAAAAAGGTTGAAAAATTGTAGGCTGTTTTGCATTCAACAATTGGGATGCTTTAGGGAAAACACTGTCAGATGATCTGAAGAGATCAAAAATCTCATAATCTAACTCAGTATTTTGGCTAATGGCTGAGCATTAGAAATGACAACTAACGCACTGTACCATGATTCCCAAAATTGCCACTCTAAAACAACGGGCTTCCAGAAGGGCAGCAGTATTTTATATGCATTTTTACTACCACAATCTGAAATAATGTTTTTTAATTTTTTTCCTGTGGTAATAGTCATGTGCAGTGAATAAGCGGTCTGCCTTGCCCAGAAAATTATCCTCACCCCCTCCCTGCAATTTGGCCTAAAGTAGATGCCTGGGAAGTAGCTATCAGAAACTATGTATCATTCTTGCCTCAGTGCTTTCCCAACAGTCATTTTCATTTAGAGCCTTTTCTGATTTGGAAATGTTTTTTTGGGTTTGAATGTCGTGTTAATTACCTCACAGCTCTTAGGGCAAAGTTTCTTTCATGCTAATCAGCACATGGTAATGGAAGCAGAAACTGATATTAATTTCAGATTTTATAGCTAATATTGTGAATCCAATACATTTGTGTCCCATTCAATTTTGCAGCCATCAGTGACTTGGTTGGTACAGCATGTAGCCCTTCCCAAAACAATGTTTTCTGAAAATTTCCAATGATTTATATATTCCAGTCTTCCTTTCCGTGACAAGGGGAAGATATTTTATGCAAAATCAGAATGAGTTCATTTGTAATAGCAAATTGCTTTTATATATAAAGCTATAAGTAGGAACATACAAAATATGACTTCATTATTATTTACATACCTTATTTAGTGACCAGTGCATTTTCCTCCTGCTATATCTCTAATACAATCCTAAGTCACCGATCAAGATTTCTTTTATTGCTATATGTAAGCTTTTTAGTAGCTTAATTCCATCTTATTTGAAGATAAAAAGCCAAATTATTATATTTCACTTCAGTCTGCTTGACACAGATTTCCCTGTGACAGAGCATAACATTTTCCTTAATTAGGAAAAGGTTTCCTTGTTATTAGAGTGACTGACTGCTCAGCTTCAGCTAAGACCTAGACACAGAGACCCTCAGAGGCACATTTAAACTTCAAGCCTGAATTTTCACCTCTTTTGTGACCAGAAGGGCAGCTGTAATAACCAAAGCTTATTTGTTTACTTACAGGGTAAATTGTCCTCTTACACAGGGCACTTGTCCCTAACTAAGGGGCTGGAACCCAGCCCAAGTCACACGCAGAAAGCAATTACATCACTAGTTAAACGTGCATCAGCAGAACATCAGAAGATACAGAAGTGTTTACATGGTGGACTATTTTGCTTGTGGAGTGGACCTACTTCCAGTCAAATGAAAAGTGAAACAGGCTTACAGAGGAATGAGCTGCCAGGTCAGTTAATCTCATTCAATCCCTGTCTACTTGAAATAAGTTCAGTTCTAAAGCAAAAAAGAAAAATGTCAGGGAGAAAGAATGGTCAGCACTTTTGATTCAGTCAGGCCATAGATGGTCACTATGTAATCTAGGAGCACCTACACCTGAAATATTTTAACTTAGCAATCATACAAGAATTCATGTTGTGAATGATCTGTAAAAGTACACTGTCAGTAGACAGGAAGATATTACCTTACTTTCAACAGCCACCATATGCCGTATCTATCTCTCAATAGATAGGTACACACAAATATGTTTCATACATGCCAGATGCAGCCCTCAATGTTTGATTTACTTTTCTAGAGTTAGATGAACAAAGTACAAGAGACTTGGCTAAAAATTTTATTCCCATTAGACCATGAACTCAGTTCTCCTAAGACTGCTAACACTTTACTCTCTATCCTACTAAAGCTGCAACAAATGAGCAGCTTTTTAAGGGAAACCATGCCAGCAGCTGAAATAATCAAGGTATACATGAAAGTGATAAACCAGAGGAGAATAAGACAGAAAGATATTACTACAATTCTGGTATTTAGACCAACTGATCTTCTGAGAGTATCTTTAATGCTTGCATTTTCTTTGATCTACCAACAAGCTTTTTGTTTGTTCTTCCAGCTTAATGTGTTCTGTGCTAGTTGAAGAGCTTTTACTTATGACTCATTTGTGGAAGTAACCCTTGAAAATGTTTCCCAGACAGACATCATTTTGATTATGTTCTAACAATGCTTCTTTATGCAAAAAAGGCTAAACTCACCAAATCCACAAGCATCATGCACTTATCTCAAAGCTCATCTGGTTGAGTAGCATGACAGACACTTTTTCAGTTAGTGTTTTACGAAAGTCTCATCTATATGAATTCGAGTACACCAATTACTTTGTATCTGAAAATAAAAAAGTGGTCTAAAAATTACCTAATTTACTATAATTTACGAAGTTTTTATTTAAATATAGCAGCATTCTAATTAAGGACTCATATTTCTGCACTCTGGGTCTACCTGTGTCAACAGGCTTTTGAACCAAGCACAATACCTGGGTTACTCTGGAAGACAGAGGAAAAAAGCAATCTGAAAACATCAAATGGATTATTTAGTTTCCTGACATTTTACAGATGTAAAGAAGCACATTCATGTCAACACCATGACTTTCATATTAGCAGCTCTTCATCCTTGAAATAATTTTAGTGATTTCTTATTGGTAACCAAATCAGTACTTTAAAAAGAAACGAAAGGGGGAAAAAAAAATCCCACGAAAGTTAGTTCCCCACCCTCTGACTCAGGATGAGCAAACCAAACAAAAAACCAAACCTTCACAAACAGAACTGAGAGGTGGATACATATTAAAAAGGAAAAGAATAAAAAGGAAGTAATACTTGCTATTAGAATTATCAGAATAGACGTAACTTCAAAATACAGCAGATGCAAGATGAAATTAAAAAGCTTATTTAAATAATTTTACTAACATATTGCAGTAATGATAAATTGTATCCTTTTCAATTATGTTTCTATCCAAATTCTGAACTTTAATGTTTCCCCTTCCAGGGAATATGTTATTTTTCTTATTAAATCTTTTTTTTTAGGTCTTTTACTAATCAAACTTCCAAGAAGGCATCTAAACCCACTGATTTTTAGAGACTTTGATTACAGTACGGTTTATTGCTTTCCCTTCATATTTAAATACAAGGCTACTAATTCAATCAAAACCAAGTATTTACAGTCCTGTAATATATTGAAAATGCAATATCCCATCTAGTAATAAGCCTTCTTAAGTGAAACAATGAGTGTGCACAAGAACGGTCATCTACATGGATGTCCAGGTAACAGGCTCCCTGCTGTTCTTTATCTCCTTCAAGCCATAGGGTATTTCTACAAAGGCAAGAAATACAGCTGAACACAGAAAACAAAAAATGTTACCCCTAATCAGTGGAGAAATTCTCAAAAGAGCTTTTTAAACATCATGTGTTAGAACAGCTGAGCTTTCAGGATAAAGTACACATGGGCCTCTAGATGTGATCAGAAATGGTGAAAGAAGTGGACAGAATAGCTTCACTGTTTATTCACTATCTACCATTTTGGACTATGTGTTGAATACTAGAATATATTCCTGAAAAGCCACCAAAAATATTAATGCATCACAGGATTTTTTAAATTAGTTCTTTACTAGTAGTAAAACAAACAATTCAGTACTATATTCAGAATAGTAATGGAATCCTCCCTTTTAATCCAATTGATAGAATGCGAGTGATTAAGCAGAAAATAGATCTTTCTTTGCAAGATTAAATACTGTCTCTTAAGCAACCACGGTGAACTTTTAAAATTCATCTGCCCCTCTGTTGGAACAAAATATCATCTCTACTTCTAGCTGACCCTACCTTTGACATTTCTTCACTGCTTAGTTGAGAAGCAAATTATATGTGTTGGCTCAATATCATCCCAGCATGTGGGGACAAACTAATTGACAAGTTAAAAATAAAAGCAGATATCAAGGAAAGAAAACCCAAACAACAAAACAGAATTTACTACAAAGCTTTAAAATGAAAGCCCAGTTCTTCCTATTAACTTCTCTAGAAATCAAATCTCAAGTTTTCTTTGGAAGACACTCGGCTGTTCCTCCACCCCCAGTCTCATTTCAACTGTGGAAACTTAAAAAAAAACCCACAAAAACAACCCGAAAAACCAAGGAAAACTTACAAAAACCACCCAAAAAACCCCAAACCTGAGCACCCTCAGCATATTTCAAAACATAGCATCATTTGATGGAGAGCAACCATTTTTCCCCACAGAAACCAGACTGTCATCAGGAAGAAGATTAAACAATTTTATGATGATCAGGAGAGATGCAGTTTGCATTTATGTAAATATTTATACAGAATCCTTCAAAAGTACTCTGCTGCTTTCAAGTGTAACAGACCACTAGCAGTAAATAAAAACCTTTAAAAAACAAGCCCTATAAAAAGAAATTGACCGAAGAAAGGGTATAAAGCGTTTCCTAGAACTGCATCATCCTACCCAGCCCAAGATCTTCATATTGCTAATTAAAGTTGATTCTCCCTTCAAGATCATCAACTCTCCCCCTCTACTTAAAAGAATAGTGAAAAAATTATTCAACACCTGTGTCAACTTGTATAAACACCAAAATTACTGGAGGAAAGTTGATTTAAGAATACTTAGTATATGTCTTAAAAGATTTAATTAGATCTCAGTTCATTGTACCACAGTTTGTAGAAGTGGAAGATTAATATAATTTTTTTTGATAACTCACAGGCAGAGATTAATTTAGGAAAAAGAGGTAGGGAGTTAATATTATGTTCAAAGCAAACAACCAAAACTACTCTTAATGCAGCTTTGTAGCGACACTGATTATTACAAACCCCTCCAAATACTACAGGGCTTACTCTTCTGATCTTGATCAGACATTGCCCCAAGCTATGATGTCCTGAGGTCATAAAAGCCCTTTGGCAGCATCACACTCCGCTGCTGAGTGCAAGACTGCCTGTCTCCCTCCAACAATCCTTATTCAATCTCTAATGAAAACTGAAGGCAAACTGGAAACTAATAAAAGATATAACCTTCCTAAATCAATCCCTTGGTAATAAACACAGCAACTGATATAAATTTACTTTTATATTCAATCTTACAATAGGTGTGCTCAAAATTCATTTACAAAGGACATAAAGCCTTAATGTGGATAGCAATTTCACATTGCGTTGTTTTGCATGGAGACTGTTAAAAGCTGTTAAGAAGAGCAATGTCTTTATGAAAGACAATGAAGTCTTTTCTAAAACTATTGTTGATGGCATACAGCCACTTATTTTTAACCCTGGTTGCAAAAACCCAAAGCAATAACTTATAAATAGCCTATCATGAACTACTTTTGTACCTTTGTTCAGTCTTTCAGAACACTGACTCACTCTCCATCTAACATATTAATTTTCTGATTTTCTGGTCTCCTGTTATCCATTAAAATATAATAAAACTCTCTGTAAAGGTATAGTAACTCTTCCACTTCAGTTTCTAGTAATTTTGGTAACTCCAAAAAATTGTTTCATAAACACAATTACGCCCATTCAGTGAAAACACAGGGAACCACAGCCAACTGGAACAGAGGCCTTTACTCCAATTCAGTTTTCCGTCATGTGAAAGATAAATAAAAATATTCTGAGAAAGAGCCATCTGATCCACTGAGACAAACTACTTGCATATTTCATCACTGGCTATATAGTGGGTGGTCACAATGGCTTCCCAGAACATATTTAAAGTAAATATCAAAGACTTAGAAAGAAAACTTCTTCATTAAAAGCAAATTGTAACACCTACTTACTGTTATTTCCTGGCAGTAGAATCTATGCTCTCAACAAATGCATGAAGCTTTAGTTCGAAGTTATTGCCTGTTAAGAAGTCAAAACAACATAAATATATTAATTTAATATAGAATAAGCTTCAAATTGCAAAAGCTAATAAGAATCTTTTCATGCTATAAATAAGAAATATACCCACAATAAGGCCTATGTCTCTCCCCCCTCACTTCTCCACATGAATTAAGAATCACAAATGCAGGACAAGTGGAATTTATGTCTTTATAGAGACACTGTCACAGAATAAGCTAACAAATACTGCCTTGGGACCATAGAAAAAAAATTCAGAACTTACACAAACAAAAACCTAATGGAATGAAAAATAAGCTTAATACATTCTAATACTCCAGCAGTAGACACAAATTACTACAATATGGACACATTCACTTATAACTGGCAAATTAAATAGTACCAGATACTAAAGACATGCATTAGATATAATTCTGCTGACTTTTTAATACATTGAAACTGAGATAATGGTATCTCCAGTTTATCCCTCATTCCACTGGACTTAACAAGTGTATCAGATCTGAGAAAAATGTAAATCTGATCACATTGCCAATGCTGATTCTTATATATCAGCTACAGCTAGTGATTAAATAGCATAAAAATACATTGGTATATTCTAATTTTGACCAAAAAAGGGGTTTGTGATAGCAGGAAGAAATAAACAAAAAAACAAATCAAAAAGCATTTTTCATATTATTTGTTCTATCATGCAGGTAATCCTACTTGTATTTTCCCATCCATATATAGAAATACCAATTTCTAGTAAATGAAATAACAAATAACATCAATTTTATTACATATTGACAATGTCAGGTCTTTAGAATTTATGAAAGTAGCTAAGTCCACAGATGCTTCCTAAATTAGAAGTTATCTCCGAATTCTTAATGTGACTCCTTACATGCTACAGTAGAATGAATAAAACCTGTCCATGCGCCCTTAGCTATTGAGATCCTACAATTGTAGAAGCAATATAAAGATAAAAAGTTTTTGCTCCAGATTATAATGATCTTTGAAAATAAATGTGCATTTGCACCCATAAAAACCTCTTAGTTTCGAGTACTGTTCTATTCTCCCTTCTCCATAGACAAATTCCATGATTATTTAAGTAGAATTACGTTTTGTTTTAAACAAACATACCAGCATTTTACATACTTTTTATAACATACAAGCTGAGATTCAGTACAAAAGGTGAGACGCAGATATCCTGCAACAGAAACCTTATTTGCAGGTTTATCCAGAAAGTAATTAAGATAGAACTGCAGGTTTCATTTCATGTGGCCTCCAGATCAAAATGGGGAAAAAGAAAATTATATCAGGAGATCTTTGGATAAAAGACAGCAACCATGTTTAGAGCAGCAGAGCTTTGGGCAAGTGCTGGGAAAGTTGCATGATAGGATTAAATAAAAGTCATAAATTGCTCAGCAATAAAGCAATTAAATAAAACCCTTTTTTTCTTTTAACATATTTTTCACTACAAGAAAAGCTAGAAACAAATTCCAAAGTGAAAGCACATTTTGTCTATTTTAAATGCTAATATTATGAAAAAGTGACCTTCTTAAATATAGGAGACATGAAGTCGTTTATTTTTTGCAGACTGAAAAAACATTATATATAACAAGTCACATCATATACTTTTTTTCCAATATTACTCAGTAGTATTCATTCACATCATAAAACTTGGACAATTTAAAGACCACTGTTTCCAGTTGTTAGATCATTAAAACAGGAGATGTTCTGGAACATGTTGATGTGCCAGAATGCAAGATAAACAGTTTCTATCTCAAAGTTTAGTGGTTCTGTTTGTTTGCTTTTTATATTCTCACTTAACAGAGTTAAACATTGTTGTGAGTCAAGAACCAGATTTAATTCAGTGTGTGAGTTAAGAAAGGATAGCCTTAACTCTCCATGATATTTCAATACCTGCAAGAGAATTATTTGGTTTCTCGCATTTCCTACTTACATTGTTAAAAATATTAACTAAAATAAATAAATATATCTCTCACACTTGTGATCGTGGCCATGTGGAAGAAGAGCCCGATTACATGCGATAGATGGTAAAAGTAGGATAATGGTTAAACTAGGATTATGGAACTAAAATGTGTGCCACATTCTATTTTCCCTCACAGTCTAATAAAAAGACTAGACAAATTTTGAAGTAACACAAAATTACACACAAGGACTAGAAGACCATCACTAATGAATGACAATTAATCAAGATTTTCTCAAAAGTAAGCTTGAACTCAGTCTCAATACTAGGACTTCATGTGGCAGCCACTCAAGGTGTGCAGTTCAGATAAACACATGGGCCATTTTGTCATTATGTAACCAACTCTGCTGGAGAGTGACAATTCTGTGCAGAGCTGTAAAAATAAAGCGCCAAACCCCACAACTCTTAACAGGTAATTCATCATCCCTTAAACTTTGCAAAATTAACAGTACTAGCACATTTCCAGTTTGCCTTCTTTCCCCTCCCAAACCCTTCGATTAAGACATGGAAGTTGGGGTTTTCTCACTGCACCTACCAAAGACTATTTGTCTGTACCTCTAACATAAGTATATAAAAGAAAACCCCACTACCAATTGCTCTGAGACCACATCTGGACTCCTGTTTTCCCCCCCATAGAAAAAAATTGTTCTACACCAAGGGCATTATTAATTGAAGTGCAAAACAATTTTAAAGACAATCTCAGCATTACTGACCAGAGGCACAAATTCAGTTATACATGTAGGTCAGTGAACTAATCATTAAGCAATCAGAGGGACCAGACTAAGCTTAGCTACAATAAAGTGGAGTAAACATCAGGATCTATACATAGATTTTGGAATTGCAGATAAAATTAGCTTTTTTTACATTACATTTAAGGGCATATATAATGATGAATATAATTTATGTAATTTCCAAATATACTGGAGGGTAAATACCCCTAGATCACTTACTGTAAGCTAAATTTTCTAAGCTGCTATGTTTAAAAGATAGGTAGAACATATGGCTGTAAATTTTTTTACCATGCAGTAATTGCTGTTTCTCCACAATACTGACTGTTAATGCTACATTTTTCCTTTGCCCATTAAGAAAAAAACCAAACAAAACCAAAACCAAACAGAATGGTAAACTCATCCAGAAGTTTGTTGATAGGTTGAAGATATGTGATGAAAATCTTTTAAATCAGAAATGCTCTATACACTTCATTTTTTGAATTATTTTTCATAAATTATATAGATCTTTCTGGGTAAAGAAAAAAGCTGGTCTTCAGTGTATTTTGTTCCTTAGCTGTTTTATTCCTTTTTGTTGTTTTTAAAATTGAATAAGCAGAGATGGATGGGTATTTCTCTTTTTAGGCAGGTGGAAGGCAAGGTAGAAGCATAACTGAAAAATAACCTTTAAGAGCAAACCCAAGTATTTAACTTCAAAGCAAGAATATGCTTTTTTTTATACTATGTAAAAATCTAAACTGTACATATCTTACAGCGCTACAAATCTGTATATTTGATCCTGTAACTCACTTGCAATTAAAACAAAGAAAAAAAACAACACAAACCACTCTAAAAAAAAGATAAAACTGGGTCCTTTCCTCAAAAATAACAGAAAATAACATTTCATCAATAAAAAACCAAAACAAACTATGGGAAATTATAGGTTGAACTATAAGAAGTTACTCTCATTTTTAAAATCCATGTCCTCCAAAATAATTGCTTTTCACAACTAACGACAATGGAACCTGTGCAACAGAAAACTGTGGGACTATTGGAGGTCTGTCTGCTTTGAAGAAAGAAGAGATCAGGTATCAGCCATTAATTATTAGCATATCCAGTCAGTAATGAGCTACATTTTATTCTTTTTGAACCGCTATATCACAAATTGCTCACATACCACATAATGTGGAATGCAGAGTGCAACTTAAGACCCACAACGTGCTGGTACAGATGCAGCATGTAGCTATTTACTGACAAAAAAAATGGAGATGATGCACTGTTCTAATAGACAATACACACATTTGTAAGAGACTGAAGCAATGTTCATTCTAATTAAATGGCCAGACTATTTCCAGGATAGAAACCAACATAAAGTTGAAGTGAAAAACTGAACATATCTATCAGATTTGGGCAGACTGAAAAGGAAAATTGGTTGAAACCCCTCACTGCCAAGGGAAAGGTGGACTCCGGGAGATGAGAGGGGGAACTTTCAAAACAACCTCATCCTGACCATACCAAAACTATTTATTGATTTTTACATTTTATAAGCCTTTTAACTAAGTTGGCCATTTGGAATCTAATGAAAAAGTATTCTCATTTTATCTTAACAGGCTTGGAATTAAACTAATCCCACAACAACCCCATGAACAGCAGGACTTTTCTCATCCAGGGAAGGTGTAAATCTTCAAACTACAGCAAGTGAGCACATTGAGAAACACCCTAACTGCCAAGTACACATTCCACTTTAGCTTAAATGTAGTAGTTCTACAAAACCTCTCCATTTCAGCTCCCTGCCCTATGTAGAGCCAGCACCAGAGGAACTGGAGCAGGAAGAAGTGTCTGTCTGCCAGTGACTGGTAATTATAAAGGGCTGACAGGGCTCGAGATAGTACAGTGCACACAGCATTCTGTTCTGACAGGCTCGAAACACACTGTAAGAGACAAGAATTAACCACAGAATAATCAGTTCCTTTCTTCATGTCTGCTACTGGCAGGAGCTTTCTGCAGGAGCTTGCCAGCCCCATACCTTTCGACCAGCAACCTATTGAACATGTGGGCATAACTTGTGGCTATAAAAACATACACGCAAAATCACGCAGAATAAGCATAAGTACTTTCACATCAATCCAAAGTTGTTAATCAACGGTATATTAATGTAGCCTGAAGAGATATTTAATACTCTTGGGAGATCTCTTTCCACAACAATTGTATGAGCACACTTAAGAACAAAAACGGAAGAAAAACCGAACTTCTTTAAGGAGCATTTAAGGGTGAACTATATCTAAAAAGCTGTAATAAAAGCACATAAGAGTCATCAAACGTGTTCTATAGAAATCAGTTTTTATATGGTGAATCATTAAGAGGTGAAACTTTTTTACTATTCATAGGCAATTTATCACATTTATATCAGCAACAGGAAGTTCCTACGTGATAGGAGACTGAAAGGAAAACTTCACTCTATTTCTGCCTCAATACAAGCCTTGTGCTTCAATCATATTTTACATCTACTCATTTAATACAGTCCCTCAGTCACAGTTCATTCACAAAGGCTCTAAGACAGGGACAGCAAGAATCTGAAACCACTGGGTAAACACTTCTTGTGTATTTCTGAAAATACACACATTGGTAAATGGGAACAACTAAAACTAAACAAACAAAATCAAGTAAACTGGACAGAAAAACGTAACTTTTAAAGCAAACCATTATCCAGAAAAGGGCTTGGAACAGCAAGCACATCCCTCGTACAACACAGCAAACTACAGAGAAGTGCAGTCTTGAAGGTTATTGACTCCCAAGTCATATATTAGCACAAAAAATCTCAGTAAGGAACTGTACCTGACCTAACAAATCCTGCACTTCAGGGACAAAGTTTATATTACTGCATACCCATCACACCACTAAGGCAGATGTATTATCATTATGCAGTATAATCCTATCACGCTGCACTGCACAGAATCATCAAGATGCAGGAACTGAGACCAGCAGAGGCAGACATACCCACACTACCTTCCACTGAGTGATATCAGTATTATCACCCTGTTTTGGGGTGTTCTATTTTGGAGGGAGACTGCTTGTTCTCTGGTTGTTTTTTTTTTTTAGAATGTGGTAAAAATAAAATCTTGAAGCCACCTGTACCAGTAAACGTACCATAATATACCACAACACACTGCACCCTCTTCCCATTTTCCCCCTCACTCTCCCCTGAACCACATCTACTGTATATTCATCCGCTACTGAGAGTGCATGAACTACAGTAACAACCAAGTTTATTGTTTGTTTTTCCTGAGGTTTAACGTTTTAACTAGTACTCCACTCCCAGAAAGAGAAAGAATCTTCAGAGGGCAAGACTCCAAAGACTGTAAATGAAAAGAACTTGTTCAGTCCTAAAGTAAGGAGACATTAAAGTGCCTGTGGTGGATTGACACTGGCTGGATGCCAGGTGCCCATCAAAGCTGCTCTATCACTTTCTTACTCGGCTGGACAGGCAAAAGAAAATAGAATGAATCTCATGGGATGAGATAAGGTCACATATTGTCTCTCTCACTCCTTCCTCTTCAGGGGGAGGGCTCCTCATACTATTCCCCCACTCCACTGTGGGCCCCCTCCCAGGGGAGACAGTCCCCCATGAACTACTCCAACATGAATTCTCCCCACAGGCTGCAGTTCTTCAGGAACTGCTCCAGCATAGGTCTCTTCCATGGGGTGCAGTCCTTCATAAGACGGGTCCAACATAGACCCCCCAGAGTGCCACAAATCCTGACAGGAGCCTGCTCCAGCGGGAGCCCTCTCCATGGGTCCAAAGGTTCGCCAAGAGCCTTCTCCAGCATGGGTTTCCCACGGAGTAACAGACTCCTTCAGGAATCCCCCTGCTCTGGTAGGGGTTCCACCACAGGCTACAAATGGATCTCTGCTCCACCCTTGACCTCCATGGGCACAACTGCCTCACCATGGTCTTCATCATACCCTGCAGGGGAATCTCAGCTCTGGCACCTGGAGCACCTCCTGTCCCTCCTTCTGCACTGACCTTGGTGTCTGCACAGCTGTTTCCTGCTTATATTCTCACTGCTCTCTCAGCAGAACCATCTTGGAGCAGATTAGCACTGGCTCTATGAGATACAGGGGAATCTTCTGGTAGCTTCTCACAGAAACCACCCCTGTAGCCCTGCCCCTTCCCCCACTTCTTTAGAAAAACAGCCCACCACTACTATAAAAGAAAGTTTTAAAGTACTGATGATTAAATAATACTTCTGAAAAAGAAAGTTTCTACTGTATAGGTTAGAGATCTATAGTGTGCCATTTAAAATAGGGTTACAAGAAGCAGTGTTATGGTTAGCAATAATTAGTGGAAAATAGGAGTCAGAGGAAGAAAGTTCATCTCTTAAAAGCATCAAAAAAACATATAAAGAAATTTCTCTTTTACTTCTCATCTAGCTGACATTTACAAAAGTGTTCCTATGCCTTTGAAAGTTGATTTTTCTTTTTAAAGATTCTGAAACAAGATTTCTTATAGGAGGACTAATTGGTGTGACCCAGCTTTCTGTGTCTACCAGTTGTCTTTAATAACTTCCAAAGTCGTAGGCATAACTATGAATTGGTATTTCATTTTGTCACTTAAGATGCCTTTAGAAAAAAATCCTGTTTACAGCTAGCTTTCTAATTCACACTCAGGTTTGTCCCCACACTTCAGCCTTTCTCCCATTAGGCAAACATTTGTTGGCCAAGTAACTTTTATCAGACTGAGACACCTGCCTATTCTGAAGCTTCCAAATGAATACCTGCAGTTGGAAATTCCACCCACCAAAACCATCACCTCCTGTTAAAAATACCAGCTTCTTGCAAGCTTTAAAATAAATTTCTTAGCTTAGGCTTGACTATGTTGTAAACCAGTCTAACTTTGACATTTCATACATAAGTGAATTTCAAGTGAGTCACAGGAAAAAACATGGTTTGGTAATTTGTTTCAGCAAGTACAACTGGTTTGCTAGTAATTAGAAAACCTTTAGAAGGGAACTGGTAAAGTGTGTCATTCTTTTTCTTCTCACCTTAACAAACTCTCATTGAGAGATATATAATAAGAACAGAATGAGGTAAGACAAGAAGATGAGATGTGGGAAAATGTGCGTAGAAAGAAAATTACACAGATGGAATTGGAAGGAGAGGCAGAAGGAGAAAGGAACACGGATAAGAGAAAGCGCTCAAGGAGAAAGACATCAAAATATATAAAAAAGTAAAAAAATGGGATAATGAGTCAAGCAACAAGTGAAAAAATGGACTAGATAAAGTTTCAGCTGGAAACAATGGTGAATGTTACAAGGCACAGCTTAATGCAGTGCAAGAACAAAAGAAAGCATGGTTAGAATAGTAGTTGAATAATCAAGCAACAGCAGTGAGGCTTTTCATGCTTCATCTACTCATAAAGCCTCAGAGCTTGCTACTCTGGGAGAAGGGAGCTGTTCCCATAGAGCCGCCCAGCTGGGGAAGGACTCGCCTCACATCACTCTTTCACAGCTATGTTTATTAGTTTAAGAATACTGTACAGAGTAGGCCAGCACAAGTTTAGTTTCTACAACTGACCTGGCAGCACATCTACCTGTGCTGCTTCTCATTTACAGTTACTTTGTAGTCCCAAAACAATTTCTGGCTTAACAGAACAGGCTTGCACACAGTTACAACACTGTGGCAGAAGGACAACATAAGAGCACCTCACCTTCCTCCCCACACTGACGTCTTCTCTTTGCCATACATAACACTTCATTGCAAACCTCCCTCACCCGCCTCAGACTACACAAAGCCAAGAACGTGTTCAGAATGCTCCTGTCCTGAGCTATTTGTACTTGGCATGCCTTTCTTCCTAGTGCATCCTGATCTTCTGCACTAGTCCTCCCTCTCTACCAGGACTAGTAGGGGGAGACAGGGTAAAACGAGGGAGAATGCAAACCTTCCTCTAAGATTCTCCAGAATTTGTACAACAAGCTTAATAAAGCACTTGGATTTACCAACCAGGCCCCACACCTAACTAGCTCCAGAATTATCCAGGTTCTCTTTGGTCTTCTGCTCCACACCTTGGAAGTACCCTGCTGCTCACAGGCCACCTTCTGCTAGGCCACAAAGTGTGCAGCCCAGGTATTTTTTTGCTGCCTTTACAGGAGGAACATCAAGGCTTATTGAGGGTTTGGGGTTTTTTTTCCCCCCTTGGTCAAAAATACCTACTCCCACAGTTCATCAGTTAGCAGAATATGGTGCACTCGTCTTCCAATTCCTTTTCTAAATTTCTCTGTTTTCTTTTTCTTCTCTGCTAGTTGAGCTTCTCCTCCGTTTTGCAGCTATCTCCCCAGGACACAGATGATGGGTAAGCATCAGAAAACATCTGCCTGTTTTCCTGAGGAAGGCTACTGACCGGTTGACCCCTCGCGGTTAGCCCGGTGCGCCGCAGGAGTGAAGCAGCCGGAGAGGGACTGACCAAGGTCCGATTGCTCCGGGCAAAGCGGGGAGGCAAAGCAGCCCCTGCGTGGGGAAACCTGCCACAAGGGTGCCTGCTTGCAGGCTGCCAAGCACCCCGAGGCGAAGGAGCAAGGGACTCGGAGAGCTCCAAAGTAGTCCAACAGCGCCCCACCGAAGAACGTCAGAACAATGCAGCACGCCCTAAGCAGCTCCCTCCTCGGGGTTTTAAGAGTGGGGGAAAATAGGAGGGTCCACGGTACCTTAGCGAATGAGAAGAAGGTACAGAGGAGGGGACTAACACTGGCAACCAGTAACAGGGGAATAACCTAGAGGGACAGGCTCCTCTCCCAACCAGTGACCGAAGCCCAAAGATCTTTCTGGAAACCAGGGTGGTGCCCTAGTCAGCCTCCATGCCCACAGATCCACCCTCGGACTCTGACTCGTCTGGCCACTGGACGGCCAGGGCATGATTGACGGGGGCGGGCCACAGGGCATCAGGCTGGGGCACCACCACAGGCTACTACCTCGCTTCATTTTCAGAATGTAGCAAACCTCATTTAAAAAAAAAAAAAGCAAAAAACCTCAAGCTCTCCAAAGCAGCTCAAACCTCCTCTTCCAGCTGACAAAGCCACTAAGCCCCAGAAGTGACTCAGGTATCTCCCAAGGTCGGCTGGGAGCTGCCCTTCCCAGGTGTGCCCTATCAGCCCTGATTGGCACCTGCTGCTCGCCCTCCCTCTCTCGCTCCTCTGCCTTGCATTTGCCCCAAACTCTCCAACTTGTCCCTTGATGGCACACACCTGTCTGACCTCTCTTCCCTTGGCTCCCCTCAGGTGAAACTCTTCCTGCACAAAAAAAAAAAAAAAA